>JAKOOJ010000028.1:335000-577500 GCA_022577455.1 Arizona elegans
AGCCAAATAAATAGACTTATGCAGTGTTTAAGTAGATTTAGCATAGTGGTAAGGTCGTTGTGCCGACCAATCTTGAAAGAAAGATCTAAAAGACTTCTTATTTAAAACAATAGCATGGACTAAGACTCCAAATTGGCTCCTAAACATCTTTAGGCCAGTGGTTTTCAACCTGTGGGCCACAGACCCCTGGGGGGCCATGATGTCATCACATCCATGAAATCTTGAAGTAATGTTATGATTTAAACCTTGAGTTAGATTTTGGGGGTCCATGGCCACAAAAGGTATTTAAAAGAAATCAGTGGTGAAGAAAAGGTTGCATACCAGTGCTTTATGCCAATCTTTAGTTCACCAGCATATTTGTATCTGTATCTCTATCTCTATCTCTGTTTCTATCTCTATCTCTATCTCTATCTCTATCTCTATCTCTATCTCTATCTCTATCTCTATCTCTATCTCTATCTCTATCTCTATCTCTATCTCTATCTCTATCTCTATCTCTATCTCTATCTATCTCTAACTCTATCATCTCTATCTCTATCTTTATATATATCATCCATATCTATATATCTGTTCTGTCCCCGTCTCACACATGCACACAAACAGACAGCCGGGGGTTAAATAAACTGGCAGACAACCAATTCTTCTGATAAGAAGCTTGGCAGTAACCCAGATGCAATGTGACTCGATAGTAGTTAGTTTTGTCCATCACAGAGTCTGAATGGCCACCTCACCCCCTTTTATACCCTGTGGGGTGTGACTCAGTGACAGTGACTCAGCCTAATCTCTGGCACGCCTTTTCTTCTGTTGCGAGCGCTTATCTCTGCGAGGTAAGCTGAGGACCCAGCCAAGACTCATTTCCCTCATCACTGTCCACCTGTGGCTGTGTGGACGTGCTTGGCCCCGGCCCTATCTCTTGCCCTTCAGTGGACACCAAAGGCATTGCCAGAGAGGAGGGTCCTGGAGAGGGAGGCCTTGCCAACTCTCGGAGTCCTCTCCTGCCGATGACACAGGCTCAGGTGACGGAGCCACAAGAATATCATCATCTATATATCTGTCTATATCAACTTTATCATATCTATCTATATCTATGGATCTGTATCTATGTCGGTGTGTCTGTATCTATATATCATCTATAACTATATATATATATATGTCTATATCTGTATCTGTATTTATATCTATATATGTATCTATCATATCTACCATGTCTGTCTGTCTGTCTGTCTATCTATCTATCTATCTATCTATCTATCTATCTATCTATCTCGATATATCATCTATATAGCATCAATATAACTGTATCAATATCTATATCTATCTATATCGGGGTGTCAAACTCGATTTTATTGAGGGCTGCATCAGGGTTGTGTTTGACCTTGGGGGGGGGGGCTGCGGGTGTGTGTGGCCAGGGTGGGCATAGCCAGCATGACGTCACTTCTATCGAGGGGGCGCCTGTGGTGGCCCGAGCACTCTGCCAGCGAAAAAAGGGCTCCTGAGGTCTGTTTTTGGCTGTGATGGGCTCCTGCAACCCTCTGCCAGTGAAAAAGGAACTAGGAAGGGCCTTGCGCGGCCCTTGTGAGCTCTGTTTTCACTGGCACAGGCACCGAGGGCCAGTCCTTTGCTGTTTCCAGGCCAGCCCTGCGGGCCAGATCTAAGCACCCCATGGGCTGGATTCGGCCCCTGGGCCTTGAGTTTGACACCCCTGATCTATATCATATCATCATATCATATCATATCATATCATATCATATCATATCATATCATATCATATCAGTCTGTCTATCTATCTATCATCTATCTATCTTTATCTCTATATCATCTCTATAACTATATCAATCTCTATATCAATCTCTCTCTCTCATCTATCTATCTATCTATCTATCTATCTATCTATCTATCTTTATCTCTATATCATCTCTATAACTATATCAATCTCTATATCAATCTCTCTCTCTCTTCTCTCTATCTCTTACTATCTTTTCTCTATCTCTAACTCTATCTTCTCTCTATCTCTAACTCTATCTTCTTTCTATCTCTAACTATCTATCAATCATCTATCTATCTTTATCTCTATATAATCTATATATCAATATCTATACCTATACCTATATCAATCTCTATATCAATCTCTCTCTCATCTCTTATCTATCTATCTATCTATCTATCTATCTATCTATCTATCTATCTATCATCATCTATCTATCTTTATCTCTATATCATCTCTATATCTATATCAATTATATATATATATATATATATATATATATATATATATATATATATATATATATATCTTCTCTCTATCCCAACTATCTTTTCTCTATCTCTAACTATCTTCTCTCTATCTCTAACTCTATCTTCTTTCTATCTCTAACTATCTATCAATCATCTATCTTTATCTCTATATAATCTCTATATCAATATCTATACCTATACCGTTATCAATCTCTCTCTCTCTCATCTCTCATCTATCTATCTATCTATCTATCTATCTATCTATCTATCTATCATCTATCATCTTCTATGTAACCTTCACTGATTGGGGAATCTCATATTCAGCATTTAAGTATTCATTATTTTCTGGTGGGCACATCATCAGTGCTTAATTTAATCCTACCCATTTGAACTTCCTCACTTGATTTTAATTCTGGGATACGATTGAATTAAAGGTTTGTATGTGGCACCTACGTTATGTGACAAATTATCATTCTGGAGCCCCACCACCATCCTGGAAGTTTTGCAGAACTTTTTGCCATACAAAAACCTGTGGGTCATTTAAACTGATAGTTATGTTCACAAATCCCACAATATTCGTATGTATGTATGTGTGTACTGTATGTGTATTTGTGTGTGTGTGAATGTATATATAAAATTCCCCCCTCCGTCCCCTCATAAAAAGGCAACTGGAATAGTCTTCTCCTTTGTTTTTGCTAACAAGGATGCATCGTCTGAAGTGGAATTATTTTGCGCCAAGATTCGGGATCAATATTTGCGTGGGCATCTCATCCTTCTGAAGTCTGTCTCGGCTGAATGCAGCACTGGATCTATTGCTATTTGTTCCAGAGAGAACAGAATTCAGGTTTATTTTTCTCCCCCGTACAATATATAAAAAGTTAATAACACTGAGCTCTGGAAAAACCTTGCAGCCAACTCAAACGGTTCCCTTACAGGAGTCTGATAATTTCTGTCACTTTGTAAGTAACCTCAGAAACGAAATGGCTCAGAGTCTTCCAGGAAGAGGTGTGTGTGAAGGGAACAATTTGTTTACCTTGTCAGGGTGCACGCTTTCTAAAGTAAATGCACTCCTGAATAACTACTATCATTATGCCATAAGGAACATCCTATTACCAAGATTTTATTTAATGGAGTATAAACCTTGCAATCTTCTTTGACTTGGTAAAAAAAAATGTGTTTTTGTGTGTGTGTATGAATATATGTGTGTGTGTGTGTGTTTGGCAATTGCAGCGGTGTCTGCAACAGGAAGTGTAAAACTTTAACCCTCCAGCTGAGATTGAGGGCTGGATAGTGTAGTGGTTAGAGTGACAGGGGAGCCTGGGATTCTAATTCCAACTATTACTTATCTTCCCAGTAGGGGTCCTTGAGTAACTACCCCCATAACCTGCCTACCTCAATTATTAACAGATTAACAGAGTTGGAAGGGACCTTGTAGGTCATCCAGTCCAATCCCCCCTCCGCCCAAGCAGGAGACCCTACCCCCATGATGGTGAACCTATGGCATGCATGTCACAGGCGGCACGCAAAGCCATGTCGCATGGCACACCAGCTCAACTCCGGTGCGCATGTGTCGGAGTCTCTGGAGCCTGGGGACAGGAAAAAATGGCACTTCCTGTCCAACCAGAAGTTGGGAAATGGGTTGTTTCGAACCTCTGAAGAGGTGGGGAAGGCTATTTTCGCCCTCCGCAGATGCATAGAGAGGATCTGGAGCCAGGTGAGAAAGAAAAACGGGCCTAACGGGCCATCGTGTGCTAGGAGTGGGGGGAAGGGGGGTTGCATGCATAGGATGGGGTGCATAGAATTATGGGTATGGGCACACGTGCCCACGAACCTCCGCCGCCTCCCCCCTTCCTGGCACGCGATGGCAAAAAGGTTAGCCATCACTGCCCTACCCCATTTCTGACAAATGGCAGTCCAATCTCTTCTTGAAAGCCTCCAGTGATGAAGCTCCCACAACTTCCGAAGGCAACTTCTGTTCCATGGGTTGATTGTTCTCACTGTCAGAAATTTCCTTAGAACAGTTAGAACAATTAATCATTGGAACAACGTGCCTCCAGTAGTTCTGGGTGCTTCATCGCTAGGAGAGGAGTGGGTGCTAACTTTCTACACCCTTTACATCGTATTGGCACTTAGAAAGGTGAAGCTAGCTCCTAGTATTTCTTACGCTTCAGAGTAATAAAAAGAATAGAAACTTCTCACCTACCTCAGATGTCTCGGATCACATTAACTAATCAATCCAGTAGTAGCTTCCCCCTCGGTCTCAGCAGGTGTTTGTTGCAATGACTTTGGTTCTCATGCTGCTTCTGGTCGATGTTTTATCTAGCGGATTAGGGCACCCACATTCCAGTCAATTCTAACTCCTCCCTCTGCTCCAACGAATGGCAAGTAAGAAATGAAGCGAAAGTAAACACGGCTTCAGTCGAAATTGTTTCAAAGTTAACACAGAGGTCAAGATGATAAATATCCTGTCCTTCAAACAATCACCCAAGGGTACTTCCAACCGCAGGGCACTAACACAAATACAGCAGAATCTCAATGCTATTTAGAAGAACGTAAAGTGGCTTCAACAGGACAGCATCTGTTATGACTCCGACCCCCGAGCCCGTTTTATCAGAGGGAGAAGGCTCCGAAAGTGAAGGAGAGGAGTTGGCCAGGCCTCCCTCTCCAGGATCCTCCTCTCTAGCAATGCCTCAGGTGTCTCCTGAAGGAGAAGAGATTGGCCAGGAACCAGGTATAGCCGTGCAGTCGCAGTTAGACAGTGACGAAGATAAGTCTTGGCTGGATCCACGCCAGCGTCGGAGAGACAAGCGCACACAGCAGAAAAGGAGGCGTGCCAGAGATTAAGCTGAGTCACTGGACCACACCCCACAGGGGATAAAAGGGGTGTGTGCTGGCCATTCAGGCTCTGTGACAGACAAAACTAAACAACTAGCGAGTCGCATTGTATCTCTGAAACTACATTATCTGCCTGCCTTGGATTTAATACAGACTGGACTTGACAATTCTGTGGCTTTGTGTATTTGTTTTTGTTCTCTGTGAGTAAAGTTCTTGGCAAGCAGCTACTGGGTTGCTGCCAATCCTGTTATTGAAGGAATTTATTGTCTGCAAGTTTTATTTAACTCCTGGCTGACTGTTTGTGTGCGTGTGTGAGACGGGGACAGAACAGCATCAGAGCTCTTTGTCCAGAAAAGTGGTGCTAGGAACATCTGACATCCTACACAAAACCGTCAAATTTCCACACTTCTGGTAGAGAACCAGTGATGGATTCAGCCGGTTCTGTCCGGTAGTGGCGACTGTGGGATGATGATGGAGATAAATGTAGCTCTACTAATTTTGTCTTTTTGAATTCTTTCTTGGTTCTTTCAAAGGCATCAATTAAACTCATAGAGTTTCTTTGGACAATTGATGAGTCCAACATCTCACAAAAATTATTGTGCTTCTCCTTCCTCTGTTTTAATTCCCTTCCATAATAGATAGATAGATAGATACCATGTTTTCCCGAAAATAAGACCCTGTCTTATATTTTTTTTGAACCCTGAAATAAGCGCTTGACCTTATTGCCATGCACTCAAAAGCCCAATTGGGCTTATTATCAGAGGATGTCTTATTTTGGGGAAAACAGGCTAGATAGATAGATAGATAGATAGATAGATAGATAGATAGATACCGTGTTTTCCCGAAAATAAGACCCTGTCTTATATATTTTTTGAACCCTGAAATAAGTGCTTGGCCTTATTGCCATGCGCTCAGAAGTCTGATTGGGCTTATTATCAGGGGATGTCTTATTTTGGGGGAAACAGGGTAGTTTAGCCTTTTAAGAATACTTAAAAAATTGAGGGTTGTCTAATCATAAAAGTAATTCTGACTTGATGATATACTTTGGGTCTTCCAGTCTGACATACTCTTTTTTCCCCCCTCATTAAGGTGTTTTACATACTTCTGATCCAGAAGCTCTTTCTAACATTGGTAAGTCTATCATCACACTGTCATTTGCAGGATTGTAACATCGCAAAGGGAAGGGAGGAGGAAAAGGAAGGAAAGAAGGAAGGAAGGAAGGAAGGGTAAGGTCCCAAAATATACTTGAGTCACCAGAATGCCAAAGAGAGAGACTCAAGACAAGGCTTGCAAAAAAAAAGCAGATTTTATTTGTGGTCAAAAACAAAATACTGGGTGGGACTATATCCAGAACATACAGATACAATGCATGTGAGGAGATAGCCACACCTTGGGGAAGATATGGCGTCCTTTTTATATCCTCAGAGACATCAGCTTAGTACCCAATTCTGGCCTCCTAGTTTAGGTTTGTGTATTCCTTGTTGCCCTGCAAAGGAATAGAAGCCTCCCAATTAGCGTTATCTCTTCCTTGAGCATTCCTTTGTTCCAGGGGTGAAATCTAAAATTTGTTACTACCGGTTCTGTGGGCGTGGCTTGGTGGAGGTGTGAGGGTAATGTGACCGGGTGGACATGGCCAACTTTTTTTTTTTTTAACTTTTAAATGCATTCGGCCAAAGAGGTTGCAGAAAAAAATGCTTTTAGAAGCCTCTGACGATCAGGCAACTCAGCTGGGATCGTCAGAGGCTTTTAAAGGCATTTTTTTCCCTACAGTCTCTTCGGCTGAAGAGGTTGTAGAAGAAATGCTTTTAGAAGCCTCTGACGATCCCAGCTGAGCCACGCGATCATCAGAGTTGTTTTTTTTTTTTTTTTTTTTTTTACTTTTAAAAGCATTTTTTCGGCTGAAGAGGTTGCAGGAAAAAAATGCTTTTAAAAGTTAAAAAAAACCAGCCTCTATTGATTGTGTGGCTCAGCTGGGCTTGGTTGGGCGGGCACAGGGATTTTTGCTACCGGTTCTCCGAACCACCCGCCGCCATTGCTACCGGATCGGGCGATCCGGTCCAAACCAGGAGCATTTCACCCCTGCTTTGTTCTCCCAATTGCTCATTCCTTTGTTCTCCCAATGGCTCATTTTGCAAGGAATGAGCCTATACAGATCAAAGGTGTAAGTGAGGGCTGAAGTCTAAATTATCCCTCAGATGATGTCTGCAGTTCCAACTGAGATGCGTACCATGCTTTTAGATGGCACAAGAAAAACAGGAAGAAGATTGATATGGGTTCAGATCAAATGGCAGGAACGTATGTTTGACAAATACCAGATACATTACAGACCTAATAACAGAATATGTTTGTTACAGGAGATACAAATATAAAGGCATAATATATGTGATACTAATTCAAAGGCATATTTGTGTTACAGATATAAAGGTACAATATATGTGTGTTATACAAAGGCTATATATGTATTACAGGAACTTAATGGTTACAGAATAACAAGTTTCTACTAATTCTAGTATACCAGTATATCGTATTCTAGTGTTATTTATTATATTCTTATTACTGTTTCCCTTCAGAAGAAAGGAAAGAAGGAAGGAAGGAAGGAGGGAAGGAGGGAAGGAAGGAAGGAAGGAAGGAAGGAGGGAGGGAAAGAAGGGAGGAAGGAGGGAAGGGAGGAAGGAAGGAAGTATCTGTTATCTTTAATTTGATTTTAGTTTAGATTTCCTTTATGTCTTACAGCAGTAGCACAATAAATAAGAAATACTTCCAGCTGGTCATTGGTAATGTAACTTCTAAAGATATTCTTAGACCTAGGTCTAATTAAAGGAAACTGATGTATCTATAATACGATGTCTGTTCTAAAATACCATCAGTAATTACTTGCTATTGAGGTAGTATTTTCCCCCTTTCCACCAGTTTCCAAAGCTTAAATTCTACTTAAATTAAACTATAGCAAACTTTCCTAGCTAATGAGATTCTCTGTTAATCCACCATGCTGCAAATCAAATATTTAATGCCTTTCAGAGCTAATGGATCATATAGTGCTTTCTGATTAACACCAACAAGCTAGTTTTAATGCAGTGGAGCAATCAACAGTGTTAACCATTCTGCTTTCTTAATGTCTTTGGAGTTTATTGAGGGAGGGTGGAGCATGCTAAATAATAAATGCTTCATTTGTATGCAAACAAATTAATCTAAAATGATTAGAGAACATTTTCCATTTCTTTGCTAGATGCCAAACATTTTGACATTAAACGTTGATTACCAGTCCTCGGTCTTATAAATATTTGACCAATTTTTTTTAATTAACAGCATTATTTAGGCCACTATTTTTGACAATTATTAGAGCTCTGATGATAGTACTTATTGTAGAAAAGCATATTTGCAAACGCAACTAGCAATACATTAAGAGAATTATATAATGGCAAGAGCAGGACTTACTTCATGTTTAAAAGGGAAAGGGACTTCAGAAAATGACAGATAAGCTCTCTATATTAAACTTTGCTTTTACTGCAATTTTTAAAAATCCACAGGAAGCAACGAGGCAAAAGAAACTAAGCAAAGTAAAAGGCAGCATGTGTGGCTGTGTCTAACAGATAATCTAGTTAATTGTTCAGTTATATTAGTAAAGCAAATGAGGAAAAACAAACAAAAATAGAATTATACATGTTAAATTCATATACATCACATGTATCACATGTATATTTAACAACAACAACAACAATAATAATAATAATAATAATAATAATAATAATAATAATAATCTGAAAAAAGAAACAGAAAGCTTTATTTTGGCAGCTCAAGAACAAGCCCTAGCCACAAACTGCATGAAGGCAAAAATTCAACATGTTACCACCAACAGCAAATGCCACCTCTGCAATGAGAAAGATGAGACAGTTGACCACCTGATCAGTGGGTGCAGCAAAATTTCACAAACTGACTACCTACAACACCATGACCGTGTTGCTAAGATCATTCACTGGAAATTGTGCCAGAAGTTTGGATTTGAGTACAGCAAAAACCACTGGGAACATCAAGTTGAGAAAGTTTTAGAGAATGAGAAACTCAAGATCTTGTGGGACTTTAGGATTCAGACTGACAGGCACTTGGTCCACAACACACCTGACATAACAATAGTTGAAAAGAAAAAAAGGATGGTTCATTGACATTGCAATACCTGGTGATGCACGAATTGAAGATAAGCAGCAAGAAAAAATCACAAAGTACCGGGACTTGCCAATTGAAGTTGAGCGACTGTGGAAAAAGAAATCGTGTGTTGTCCCGATTGTAATTGGAGCCCTTGGAGCAATACCCAAAGAGCTACCCCGCTATTTAGAAATTCTAAATTTGCCGGACTTGAACATTTTGACTCTACAAAAAACCACCTTACTCGGAACAGCTTACATCCTCCGACGATACCTTAACAGTTCCTAGGTCCTTGGTTAGGACTCGAGCTGCTGAGCTATTAACCAGCCTCAAAGGCTGTGAATCTCACTAAAGATTAACCAATTAATAATAATAATAATAATAATAATAATAATAATAATAATAATAATTAATTACACTGTTATAGGGTTTCTTGGCTGATCAGGGGGTTGGTCTAGAAGACCTCCAAGGTCCCTTCCAACTCTGTTATTTTGTTAAAAGCTTTGTTAAGCATGATTCCCTTAACATGATTCGCGCAACACCTGCAGTGAGTCATTTAAGAGTCATGAATCGAACCAGTCAGTCAGAATTGAACAACCTGCAGTCGGCAGAGTTAGCCTGCAATACTTCATTCTAACAACTGTACCACCACCGTAGTAAAAACAGACCCTCGCTCTTACCCACTTTCTAACTTGATACTTTTATCAACTTTTGAGAGTTTATTGGTATAAACTCTCCTTTTTGTACTATCCGAGTAAATGTGCTATTCCTTTTAAGCCAATAGGTTATTATTCCCGCTACTGATTTAATGATAGATAATCAGGATAATGGAAGGTTCAGAAGAAGGCGGCTTCATTAGTACAAAGGTACATTTCTCTGTGTATTTAAGGAATCTGCTGTTCCTTAACTTCTTTCTGCTGTTGACTTTTAATAAACATGCTTTTATTTAATGAAAAAATGTTTTCTTCCCCCAATGCCTAACTCCCAGACACAATTCAAAATTTAAGGTGAGTGAAAGAAATAAGTCCAATTCTATTCCAGGTTTTCTAAACAAGAGATGTGCCAGCTTTGGTGGAATCTAGTATAAAATCCATTTCTAATTATTGGGTGATTTATTGACAAAATCTATTTATGCATGCCCAGAATGTTTCTTTTTCTACCTGAATGGAAGACTATAAAAACAAAAGAAAGCTATGGTTCTACAGACCTGTCTTTTTATTGGTGAAAAAGCTCTGCTAATTGATTCCTCCTATGTACAACAACCACCAAAAGTCCCAGTCATAGAACACAAAAATAATTGAGTTGGCCCATTGTCTAGTTCAGGGGTCTGCAACCTTAAACACTCAAAGAGCCATTTGGACCCGTTTCCCACAGAAAAGAAAACACCGGGAGCCACAAAACCCTTCCCGTGCCTGACGATTTTTTGAGCGGCCACAAAACTAGCATATGTAGATGAATTAAACGTTCTGTTTTCTTCTGAAACTTTTCTTTTCTTGGGTTTATCCATGGTTGGCCTACCAGGGGTTGAAAAGCTCAATAAATTGCATGCTGGCGGGTTTCGCACATTGGCGGTTGTGATGCATATTTTGAGTGACAGGGAGCCACAGCAGAGGGGTGAAAGAGCCACATGCGGCTCCAGAGCCGCAGGTTGCTGACCACTTGTCTAGTTCAAGCCCCTGCTCTTCTTGATAGTCTTATCTCGCTAGACTTTACCAAGGACAAAAAGAATTATTTGTTGAGACTCTAGAAAGAGTGCAGAGAATAGCAAAAAAGATGATTAGGGGACTGGAGGCTAAAACATATTAAGAACAGTTGCTGGAACTGGGTATGTCTAGTTTGATGAAGAGAAGGACTAGTGGAGACATGATAGCAGTCTTCCAATATCTCAAGGGCTGCCACAAAGAAGAGGGAGTCAAGCTATTCTCCAAAGCACCTGAAGGCAGGAGAAGAAGCAATGGGTGGAAACTAATCAAGGACAGAAGCAACCTAGAACTAAGGAAAAACTTCCTGACAGTGAGAACAATTAATCAGTTGAATGAGTTGCCTCCAGAAGTTGTGGATGCTCCATCACTGGTTTTTAAGAAGAGATTGGAGAACCACAGGGTTTCCTGTTTGAGCAGGGGTTTGGACTAGAAGACCTCCAAGATCTCTTCCAACCCTGTTATTCTACTATTCTGTTACTTTATCATATCTTGCCTACTTAGCTATTTGCCTATGTGCCTTGACTACTTCTTCCAGTAATAAAACCCTCAAAGTTTATGGTTGTGCATTCCTGACAAGGATGAGACCATTTCAATATTAAGAAATATCTCTTTTAAGGAATATCTCTGCACAGCTATCTCACGAGTGTAGGGCAAAAATTATACAGTAGTGGCCAAAGTTGTGGAAAACTTTTGGGAAACTGTATGACTGTAACCTTGTTGCTGGTATCCTTAAGATTTATATTGGCTGTTTCCCTATGACTATCATTAAGTGTTGTACCTTATGATTCTTGATGAATGTATCTTTTCTTTTATGTACTCCGAGAACGTATCCACCAAGACAAATTCCTTGTGTGCCCAATCATACTTGGCCAATAAAGAATTCTATTCTATTCTATTCTATTCTATTCTATTCTATTCTATTCTATTCTATTCTATTCTATTCTATTAAGTGTACTTTTTAAAACTAGCTAATACCACTTTTCTTTTGAGTAATACCATAAAATTATATATCAATAAATTAAATTATATTGTGTGTGTGTGTGTGTGTGTGTGTGTGTGTTTTAATTTATATGCTGCCCTTCTCCGGAGACTCAGGGCGGCTTACAATGTGTTAAGCAATAGCCTTCATACTTTTGTATATTTATACAAAGTCAGCTTATTGCCCCCACAATCTGGGTCCTCATTTCACCTACCTTAGAAAGGATGGAAGGCTGAGTCAACCTTGAGCCTGGTGAGATTTGAACTTGCAGTAATTGCAAGCAGCAGTTGTTCATAACAGTGCTTTAGTCCACTGTACTACAGGCTCTTGTTATATTAAGATTAAATTATCTTAATATAAAGATTAAATTATCTTTCCATATCAATGGAAAGATAATTTAATCAAGAATGTAATGCAAGAACTTTTATGAAGGATTTGCTATTAGAATAGCAGTTACAGTATAAAGAAGAAAAATGAAACACATAGAAAAAATGAGATATACAAAAATTATCACCATGTCAGTTAATACTTAGTTGGGTAACCTTTAGCATGAATGATGGCCTTACAATGTCTTCCCATGGAGTGAACCAAGTCTTTTAGTTCTGCAGCTGTTATAATGTGAAACCAAGATTGAAGAATGGCTTCTATTAACTGGGTTTTATTGCTGGGTCGTTTCTGATTAACAAGTTTCTTTAGTCGGCTCCATAGATTTTCAATTGGGTTAAGGTCTGGGCTATTCCCAAGCCATTCCAGCAGTGGAATACGATTATCTTGAAACTCCTAAAAAAAAGTGGTGTTATTAGCTACCAAACCTCAAAAATATACTTTTTCCCAAAAGGTTTCCACAATTTTGACCACTATTGTAATCTAGGTATAACCTTATGCAGGGTAAAATAAAGGCTAACTGAATTATATATCGCATACTTGGGTGTTATATGGAAATGTAAAGTTTAACCAAAGGTTTACCTCACAATCCAAATTCTCCTTGTCAATATTCTACTAAAACCACCAAAAATACAATGGTTCCTTATAATTTTTGGTCTATAAGTTTCAGCCAGCATCTCCAAACATTATATTTCACCATTCTCAACATAAGCATCTCTTAACTTTGCAGTCTTTGAGAAAACAGAATCCCTTGTGTAGCACATACTCATTTTATAACCAATCAATAATGTACACAACACTTGTCTTTGAAGATGGTACTTTAATTAGCCTGAAGTGTGCTTTTCTTATATGTGAGGAAGATGAATTTTCTAGTAAAAGTGCAGATGATCTTGAAATGGATTTAAGAAAATATATATATTTAATCTTTTCTCTGGGTTTTCTGCTAATATTTTACCACTTTGCTCTATGTAAATACAGCCTCACCTGGGATGCAGGAAACCCTCTGGATGATGCTTGCTTAAATTAATGAAAATTTCTCCCGAGTCAAGAATTCAACCAAATCTTTCTGGAAAGAATAACATTAAAGACAAACAAATAACAGCTGGGGCATTTGTTTATTTATTTGTTGGAATGAAACTGCACAAAAATGTTTTCCTGCAAGTGAAATTCACAGATTCCTTACCTGATGGAAGATAGAGAGGAGATAAATCTTTATGTCAACAAAGTTGGAGATGTATTTATCTAGCGGGCAGCATATCATTCACGGACCAGCAATATACAGCATATTATTAACATTTCACCTAGATGAGTAAAACCAGAAGTGAAATCCAGCAGGTTCTGACAGGTTCTGGAGAACCGGTAGCGGAAATTTTGCATAATTTGGAAAACTAGTAGTGGAAATTTTGAGTAGTTTGGAGAACCGGCAAATACCACCTCTGGCTGGCCCCAGAGATTTTGCAATATCCTTCCCCCTGGAGTGGGGTGGGAATGGAGATTTTACAATATCCTTCCCCTGCCACGCCTACCAAGCCACACCCACTAAGCCACACCATGCCCACCAAGCCACACCACGCCACGCCCACCACGCCTACAGAACTGGTAGAAAAAAAATTGGATATCACCACTGAGTAAAACACAATAAACTATAAAGGCAAAGCTGGAGATGACATAGAAGGTTAGCATATTCAACAAACTCTTCTACTTTTGAAAAAGTATGGAAAGAATTGACTGTCAATCTGAGGCATGATCTCTTGTGCAAGACAATGAGCCTTCCCCCACAAGAAACACACAACACGACAAATGTGTCAACAAATATCCATACACGATTAACGCAGAAGCCTAATCGGAAGTGTTCGGCGACATAACTGAGAGTACAAAATTTTCAGGCCTCTGAGTATGGATTCAGACTAGTCCATTGCCTAGCTACCTACCTCTATCATCTATCTAAATATCTCTCTGTCTTTCTCTCTCTTGTCTATCTATCTATCTATCTATCTATCTATCTATCTATCTATCTATCTATCCTCTATCCCTCTGTCCTTTTCATCATCTCTCTCTCTCCTTCTCCCTCTCCCTCTATCTTTCTATCCCTCTATCATTATCTATCTATCTATCTATCTATCTATCTATCTATCTATCTATCTATCCCTCTATCATCTATCCCTCTATCATCGTTTTATCATCTCTCTCTCCCTCTATCATCTATCTATCCTTTTATCTCTCAATCATCCATCCATCATCTATCTATCTATCTATCTATCTATCTATCTATCTATCTATCTATCTATCCTCTATCCCTCTATCATCGTTTTATCATCTCTCTCTCTCTCCTTCTCCCTCTTTCATCTATCTATCTATCTGTCTATCCCTCTATCATCTGTCTGTCTGTCCCGTCCATCAGTCCATCCATCCATCCATCCATGCATCCATCCATGCATCTATCTGTCTATGTATACATATGTATACATATATATTATGTATATGTATATGTATATATGTGTGTGTGTGTGTATGTATATATATATATACATATATATATATATATATATATATATATATATATATATATATATATATATATATATATATATATATATATATATACATATGTAGGTCTTTGGTTATTCGGGTCTTCTCCCACGTAAAATTGGACGTGTCTTGGCGACGTTTCGACGAAGTCTCATTCCAGCACGAAGCCGAGAACACCAGCCTGAAGATGACGAATGAGACTTCGTCGAAAAGTCGCCAAGACACGTCCAATTTTACGTGGGAGAAGACCCGAATAACCAAAGACCTACATACAAACACCCGCAAAAACCTGAGAATATATATATGTGGTGGCTCAGTGGCTAAGATGCTGAGCTTGTCTATCAAAAGGTCGGCAGTTCAGCGGTTTGAATCCCTAGTGCCGCGTAATGGGGTGAGCTCCCATTACTTGTCCCAGCTTCTGCCAACCTAGCAGTTTGAAAGCATGTAAAAAATGCAAGTAGAAAAATAGGTACCACCGTTGGTGGGAAGGTAACAGCGTTCTGTGCGCCTTTGGCGTTTAGTCATGCTGGACACATGACCACAGAGACGTCTTCAGACAGCGCTGGGTCTTCGGCTTTGAAACGGAGATGTGCACCACGACCCTAGAGTCGGGAACGACTAGCACATATGTGCGAGGGAAACCTTTATCTTTATATGTAAATGTACAGTATATGTCTTTGTCTATATATTCTTTTGAGATTTGGCATCAGAATTTTTTAATGTGTACCAGTGTGGTCACAGAAAAAAATGACAATAAAGGCAATCTTATCTTATCTTATCTTATCTTATCTTATCTTATCTTATCTTATCTTATCTTATCTTATCATCTTTTCTCTTCTCTTCTCTTCTCTTCTCTTCTCTTCTCTTCTCTTCTCTTCTCTTCTCTTCTCTTCTCTTCTCTTCTCTTCTCTTCTCTTCTCTTCTCATCATATCAGTTTTTCCAACTAAGATAGAACTCTGTGCCTGGCTCCATCACTATATTAAAATTATTGGCATATAAGGGGAAGAGGAATATTGTAAGCCTAGTGCCTGGAATCAAGCAGAGTGAAATCAGCACGGGATGAAGTTCAATGTAATAACTGAACGATCACCTACAGTAGCTTTGATAGGTCTGTTGAAATTTGCTCCCAGATAAATGGGATGTAGGACTACAATCTGAATTTCTTCCAACTGACTTCATGGAAGCTTTATTAATCATATAATCATGACGAAAACTCCAAATGTTCAACAACATTTTCTGACATTGAAGTGATAAATCAATCGCTGTTCAAAAGACGAATAGGTGGCCCCTAGAGACTGAAGATGTTTGACCCTAATATTTTTTTGTTTACAACATTATTACTTCCCTTCTACTTACATCAGTCTAAAGGACAATATAAGAATCTTATAAAGTTTTTAATCCACTGGGCATGATCTGATCGTATAGATATAATTAAGCTTCCTTCCCCTCTCTTCTTTTATGAGAAGATATGTCACATTTCTTGTTTACCTGGGGGTTAGAAACTCAAAGCAATTAAAATGTTTAAGGTCGTTGCTTCAAGTACAAAAGTTGTCACAATGCAAAACGTGCCTCAGTTTGTCATTGTTTGGGCCGAAATAAATGGTTCTCTTAATTAGTTTTCCTTTCCCTCCAAAAACAAAGTTGAAACCGGCTGTGGCAACGAAAGAGAGCAGCAAGTTATCGTATATCTCACATGGCAAATCAACCTACCCTCATTATCTTCTCAAAGGAATGCTCAGTTTAGATTACCTTGAAGAACAGTTGAGAAGTACCTGCTGGAAAACCATGTTCACTTCCCTTTTTGGTGGTATACTTTATTTCTCTCTATCCCTGGGCTTCTCTCTTTGTTGTGTTTCACAACCACCTTTGGATTTCTGTCAGTTCTATAAAAGAAAAAATAAATACCGTGTTTTTTGGAGTATAAAATGCACCTGTCTGCACTTCAAGCTGCATTTACTCTAGTGCTGACATAAGAAGGAGAAGCGGAGGCGTCTGGAAAGGGACGTTTGACTTTTCACCTACTTATTTTCCCTGGAGATAATATCCCCTAGGAGATGGGATGGGAGGGGGGAAATTCCTTTGAGCTGGAGCAGTAGATTAGGGGTAGAGTGACTTGGAAGATGGCCAATGAGTGCAGAGGAGTGAGGAAAGGAAAGGGAGAGTCCAGAAGTCAGTCTTGGCTACGATGGAGTCGGAGTTAGAATGTCGTGCTTAATAAATGGGAGTTTTTCATCAAAGACTTTGTTTGAAATGCAATTTATTTGAGACCACCTTGAAACCTGACAGCACCCTTCCCCCCTAAAAGAGGGTGAAAATTTGGGTGCGTCTTATACACCAAATGTAGTCCCACCCACCTGCTGGTCCCCACCCTTTGGCCTCTGCCTCTGAGCAATTTATCTCCTTGCAGCAGTACAGTACAGTACAGATTGTATTTGAGGCAGTAGATGGTATACTGTCCCATGATCTATCCATATTTGTAAAATATGCTCCCTTTCTTTGTTTATTTTAATTTGGTCTCTGACCGCAATAAAGCTTACTTACTTACTTACCTCCTTGCAGCAAGCAGCAAACAGCCCGTTTCAGCTTCAGCACAGCCTGATTAGCACAAGCAGTTGATTGTCGGTTGGATCGGCCTCCGACCCTCAGCTGTTTCAGGCTGCAGGGATTGCCATTGCTTATTGATGCCTCCGCGGGCCTCCGCTGTTTGCTGCAAGGAGGTAAATTGCTGGGAGGCAGGGTTTTTTTTTCTTGTGCTAATCAGGCTGTGCTGAAAATGAAACTAAAGCAGGCTGTTTGCTGTTTGCTGCAAGGAGGCAAATTGCTGGGAGGCAGAGGCAGATTTTTTCTTGTTTTCCTCCCCCAAAAAGATAGGTGTGACTTATAGTCTAGAGCGTCTTATACTCCGAAAAATATGGTAGCTTTCTCTTGCTGTCTTGATTGAAAGTATGACCAGCTCTGAAGACATCCAGTGATTTTTATCATGCCCCCATTGGAGCCTGAATCTGTGGGGTAAGATGAGCTAGAACCTGAGCCGACAGAGATTGAGGAGGTGGCTTTGTTGGGTTTGGAGAAAAATGGGGAAGCCAAGGCCTTTCAGGATTATAAGAGCTTGTAGACAGGGAGGAATAGGGGCAGGTTGAACATGAGAGACAGAGCTCAGGTGAGGAGCAAGGACCACCCCCTCCTGATCCGAGAGCACGGAGAGTGGAGAGAAGGTGAGAACAGTGCAGACTGAGCAGGCAACTCAGAAGAGTGCCCCGCCCATCTTCACAAGGCACACCTGGGGAATGAGACTTAAAGAGAAGCTGTGGGGAGGGGCATTTGTCGGGAACAAACACTGAGCTCCTGAAGTGTTGAATGCCGACATTTGAACTTCCCGAGAGTCTTTGCATTCCTTCTGGCTTTCTGGACTAATTACCTGGATCTTTTGCTTCCTGAACTCCTTGATTTGCCCTGCTGGATTTATTGCCTTGGGGTACACAGTGCTGGGCTGGGCTATTTGCAGGCAGAGGCTGCTTGAGGTATGTGTGGTGGTTTGACATCACTTTGCTCTGGGACTGGGAGCGTTTGGAGAAATTTGGAGCAATAAAGGGATGGTTTGAACTGCCAGCTGTTTGTGTTATCTCTGTGGTCATCACAGATTCCATTTGAACATGAAGTAACACTTGAACGGATTGCAGGATCTCTGCCCGTCACATTTTGCAAAGCGCTTCCTCTTACACCTTTCTGCACTCTCTGATCAAAATTGCAAAGGTAGTAAAACACTTGTAATTTGTTGCATGTTTCTAACTATACGCAGTTCACTTTTTTCCATCCAGGGAGCTAACAGCATTGATCGTGTCCTCAGGGGGCAGCAGATCCTGCTAAACCATCAACTTAAGGATGCACTTATAGTTTGCTGTGCTAGATTACTTTGGGCCTTGTCATTCTATGCCCTTGAGAGAAAATTCAAGATAACCTGTTTAAAACCTTTAACACTAAGATACAGAAATATAAAGTCAAGATGAAATTGGGACTTCTTGCACTACAAAAATCAGAATCAAATTGTTTTTCTCACATCTAATACATTATTCCAGAGTCTCTGAGCAGCACAAAGATAATTTCATTTACCCTAGGCTTCCACATGATGGGACACTAATAAAAACACAGATTCTTGATGTACATTAGGATTTAGATTGGGGTAGGGTAATACTTGTGTTATGGAATGAAAGACTGAAAAATATTCCTGGGTCAGCCCAGGATACAGTTTATCGCACAGGTTCAGAGCCAGATTTGTACCTGAAATTCTGAACAAAGGAAGAGTTCTGGTACAACTGTTTTTATACATGTCCAAGACAAAGGGTTTGGTGAGCTCATGCATTGGTGAGCTCATACATTTTCCATATATGGTTAACATACACTTGTTATATGATAATTGACACTTCCTAATTACTAAACCATTAGTTTCTAGTTTATAAGATTATCTTTAGCTAGACAACCTTCCTTAGTTCTGTAAGTACTAATACGGGAGATTTATTGCTGTCCTTAGGTAAATTTATTGGATTAAGTAACTCTTTGTAACATATATGTTTTTGTGTCTTTGACAGTGAGGCCCCTTAAATGTTTTCCATATGGCTGTCCTTCCATGACAGCTAGGCCTCATCAGAAGATATATTACCAATAATGGGATTTAGCTGATTTTTAATGTCATCTCCAAACAAGCACATTTCTCTCTTATAATAATGTGAATAGAGAGGGTCCTTTAGTGTTCATGTACCTGACCCTGTATGATTCCTACTTTATTCACATTACTTGGAGTCATGCTTCACAGCCGAAGGGACTTGATTAGCAAAAGACAGGAAGAACTAAGAAAACAAAATAAACAACACATTTGCCATTGCACAACAGGTTCAGGTTTCAAAACTTCAGATTTCTATATCTGAAACATCTGGATTTCAGTTTTGGATTTCATAGAATCATAGGGTTGGAGGTCCTCTAGTTTAGCCCCCTGCTAGAGCAGGAGACCTTATACCAATGTTGTGGCTCCGTTACCTGAGCCTGTGTCATCGGCAAGAGAGGACTCTGAGAGTGAAGGAGAGGAGTTGGCAAGGCCTCCCTCCCCAGGACTCTCCTCTCTGGCAATGCCTTCAGTGTCCGCCGAAGGGCAAGAGATAGGGCCGGGGCCAAGCACATCCACGCAGCCACAGGTGGACAGTGATGAGGGAAATGAGTCTTGGCTGGATCCTCGGCAGTGTCGCAGAGATAAGCGCGCACAACAGAAGAAAAGGCGTGCCAGAGATTAGGCTGAGTCACTGGACCACACCCCACAGGGTATAAAAGGGGGTGAGGTGGCCATTCAGACTCTGTGATGGACAAAACTAACTACTATCGAGTCACATTGCATCTTTGGAAACAACATTATCGGCCTTGGATTTATTTTATGAACTGGGCAATTCTTGACTGTGTGTATTTTGTTTATTGAGTAAAGTTCTTGGCAAGCAGCTACTGGGTTGCTGCCAAGCTTCTTATTGGAAGAACTGGTTGTCTGCCAGTTTATTTAACCCCCAGCTGTCTGTTTGTGTGCATGTGTGAGACGGGGACAGAAAAACCAATCCAGACAAATGGTTGTCCAATCATTTCTTGAAAACCTCCAGCCATGGAGCACTCACAATTTCTAGAGGCAAGCCATCCCCACTGAGAGGAAATTTTTCCTTAATTCTAGGTTGGATTTTGATTTAATGAGTTTCCACCCATTACTTCTTGTCCTGCCCTGAGGTACTCTGGACAATAGGTCAACCCCCTTTTCTCTGAGACAGCCCTTCAAATACTAGAAGATACTGTCAGAGTATATTCATGAACTGGAATAGGGCATAGCAACAGGTCAGCCAATGGGGACTGTTAGGTAACTGAAACATAGTATTTGTTGTATGGGGCCATAAGAGACAGTTTGGAGCCTAGGTGTGGCTTAACTGTTGTGTATATAAGCCTGAGGGCACTAGCTTCTTTCCATCCTCCATTTTGCCTTTTCCATTTTGTGCTTCCATTTTGTGCTGTGTTTGTACTTGCTATTTCTCTTCTCTACAATGTGGGAAAACCTACAAGGGTATTGTATGCCTTATGTGTTGTTATGTACCATATTTTTCGGACTGTAAGACGCACCGGAGTATAAGACGCACCTTAGTTTTTGGGGAAGAAAATAAGAAAAAAGCTCATTGGCGGGTGGATTGGCCTCCCAGAATATCCCCAATCAGCTGTTCCCAGAGGTGAATTTTAGCAACAGGTTCGTTGGTTGTGAGCTCCACACCTTCCTTTTTTTTCAGCCTCTGAAGCCTCCGTTTCAGAGGCTTTTTTTATAGCCTCTGAAACCTCTGTTTGGAGGCTGGGCTGGGCAGGGCTATATTCAGTGTATAAGATGCACCCAAATTTTCACCCTCTTTTAAGGTGGGGGGAAGGTGCATCTCATACTCTGAAAAATATGGCATATAAAGGTGTTTTGAAACCTGCTGAATGGTCTGATTGTGTGTGCTGCAACAAACCCTGATGGATACCATCATGTCTACCCGAGTCCTTCTCTTCATTAGACTAAACACACCTAGTTCCCTCAATCATTCATCATATGGTTTAGCCTCCAGACCTTCATCACCTTTGTTGCTCTTCTCTGCATACTTTCTGACGTCTCAGCATCTCAGTATTTTGGTTTTTTCTTTTAAAAAAAAGTATTTATAAAGTGAATTTGTTTTGCTTATTTATTTCACAAGGCTCATGGTCTTTTCAAAGAGAAAAGTGGGGGTCTCTCCTTATGTTCCCATCAACAACATCTGAACTTAGTATCTGGGCTTCTTTGACAATAGTTTTTAGCCATTTTGATAAGGAATCTCAACGGCAGTTAAAAATAAATATTCAATTGCCTCCAGGTCTGTCTGAAAATTCTTAATTAAATTGATATATTATCAGGTGTAAAAAAAAATGATAGGCCCTTTCAAGTTGAGCTCAATTTCTATGAATAACCAAGACATTCTGTAACGCTATCGTTTTCTTAGTAGAAATAAACAGTTTGCCCCTGTCTCCTTCTAAGATATTTTTTCTTGATCTATTTTCAGGGTTTGCTGATGCTCCCATATCAAGGTATTCATGAAGTTCATCCTTTCCTTCCTTCCGTTCTCCCTTCCTTCCTCCCCTTCCTTTCTCTCTTCCTAGCCTAGCCTAGCCTAGCCTAGCCTAGCCTAGCCTAGCCTAGTGTTGTAACCTAGGCTTACTGAATCATTACAAGACACAATTAGTCCCAAACAAACCTAGTTTATTGTAACAGTTGAGAATTACATTCATTCCCAGCTGAGTCCCAATTAGTTGCAAAACAAGTCCTTTGGAAGAAGTCCTTCGGGATAATCACCAACCTTTATCTTTTTGACACCCTGCCAAAGGCCTTACTTGGCAAAGCCCCACGAAGTTCAGAAACAAATAAGAGATGCCGACTGGAAACAGATTTAGCAACGTTGCTTTCCTACAAAGAGCCCAAGAGCCTTTGCTGCTCTTTTAAGCCTTCTGGGAGGGGCCAATCATCTCCTGGCCTTAGTCCCGAGTCATCCCTTTTGCTTTAGCTGCTCTTGCCTTCTGGCAGCTCTGTGCATGCGTGCACTAGGAACAGGCTCCTCCTGTTCCTCTGCCTCTCCGCTGTCTGACTCTGGGGGCTCCGGAGTCTGCACATCACTCCCAGATGGCCCTGGCCCCATCTCTGCCTCTGACGCAGAGCCCTCGTCCGGACCTTCCCCAGACTCCCGGACTGGCTCATGTTCCTCCCCAGCCTCCTCACTGTCCGACTCTGCTGCCAGCTCTGCAGGCTGCTGGCAGACCACAACACCTAGCCTAGCCCTGCCCTGCCCTGCCCTGCCCTGCCTTTATGGTCTCCGAGTTATTAGTCCTTACATTCTTATGAAAGTTAGTCCTTGTTTAGCAACCACAATTGGAAGTCAATCAAAAGTGAAACAGTTGCCAGGTAAAACTACACATGGGCTCGTGATCTCATTTCAGCTTTCCTTTGCTTTTACAGACCTGTGAATGTGAAATTGGCTGTAAAGTTACATTTTTATCCCTCTTGTAATTGCAAACAGTTGCTAAACGAGGCAGCCATTAAACAAGGGCTTCCTGTATCATGTCATATATTGTCTCTTTGTGTTTTTCTGGAGTCTTCTTTTTCATTCTTTTTGACATGTTAAAATCAATAACAATTGATATATTAAAAAGACAGATACATTAAATTGGTTATTTTTCAACTTTCCCAGGGGTTTTTCCTACGTCAGGTTTAAAATTAAGGGCAAATGAATCTATCCTGAATAATTTACTTAACACACATTTAGTTCAGCCCTGTTGTATCTTGGGGCACCTCAATTTCTCTCTTTGCACAGTTTCACTATCTTTCTTTAATAAGGAAGCTTCACCCATAGTTTACCAGGTTAGTATACACTTATATTTGAAATAGAAGTGCTTGGGTACATATTTCAAGTGTGCATACGCGCACTTAGGAAACCTGGAGAGATTTGAAAGTAGCAAAAATCCAGTAAATTTTGATGGAAGTTACTTCTTGGTCATCACTATTTCAAGAAGGATTGGATTAATAACTATAAATATGGAATAAATGCAGGCAAAACCTAGCTGCAGAGCAAATAATGTATTATACAGAGAAGCATTTATTACATTTATAGGCTCTTTGGAGGTACGAGGAACACAGTAAATTTGCAAAATGGCTGTTCCTGAGAGAAGTCACTGCAGACATTTTTATTTTTATTTTTTTGCCCCGTGGATGGAAAAAATATACATTGCAAAAGATATATTTTGGTATTGACTTATTGATAGATTGACTGCCGCCAGTCAACGAAACTTCATTTGATATTAATATTGGCTCCATCTTCGTTCTCAAGCAGTCAGTTTTGTTTACAGCCTAGAGGAGATGAGAACACTCACAGTAAAGGCCACTTAACCATCTGCTGATCCAGTTCTAAAGAGGAATTATTGAGTCTGTCATCTGCACCTCTGTAACTATCTGGTTTGGTTCTGCAACCCAACAAGACAGACACAGACTTCAGAGGATAGTTAGAAGTGCAGGAAAAACCATGGCTACCAACCTGCCTTCCATTGAGGACCTGTATACTGAACGAGTCAAAAAGAGGGCTGTGAAAATATCTACAGACCCCCTCACATCCTGGACATAAACTGTTTCAACTCCTACCCTCAAAACGACGCTATAGAGCACACCAGAACAACTAGACACAAGGACAGTTTTTTCCTGAATGTCACCTCTCTGCTAAACAAATAATTCCCTCAAGACTGTCAAACTATTTACTAAGTCTGCATTACTATTAATCTTCTCATTCTTCCTATTACCTATCTCCTCGTACTTATGACTATAACCCTGTTGCTTGTATCTTTATGATTTATATTGTTTTATTCAGTTTCCTAGTATGATTTTGATTGCTTATTTAGTATCCTGTGACTATCACTAAGTGTTGTATATTATGATTCTTGATGAATGTATTTTTTTTATGTTCACTGAGAAATATGCACCAAAGACAAATTCCTTCCGTGTCCAATCATTCTTGGCCAATAAAGAATTCCATTCCATTCCATTCCATTCCATTCCATTCCATTCCATTCCATTCCATTCCATTCCATTCCATTCCATTCCATTCCATTCCACTCCACTCCACTCCACTCCACTCCACTCTACTCTACTCTACTCTACTCTACTCTACTCTACTCTACTCTACTCTACTCTGTTTGTTTCTTTCTCCTCTGTTCCTTTCCTTTCCTTTCTTTTCTTTTCTTTCCTTTCCTTTCCTTTCCTTTCCTTTCCTTTCCTTTCCTTTCCTTTCCTTTCCTTTCCTTTCCTTTCCTTTCCGCTCCGCTCCGCTCCACTCCACTCCACTCCACTCCACTCCACTCCACTCCATTCCATTCCATTCCATTCCATTCCTTCCAGAAGTCACCCATGGATCTCGCCTCTTTGGAATAGTTTTCATTTTAAAAAAACAGAGTAATTTAAAATACACAGCACAGTCAAAGATCATTGTCATGTGGGAGATAAAATGAAAACACAAAAATATAACTGATGGAGCATTCCATTTTTATTTGCCCTTTCAAATTATTGGCAGTGGCAGTTTTTTCCCAACATCTGGATTTGTTTGTTGTGCACCAATATAGCTTAGTATACTTTCATTTTTTGTTTCCTTTATTTTATAGTTTCTAACAGATAGTGGCATTGGATAAACAGTGTTGCCACACTGGAGCGAGGGTTATGGAGGGTGGGGGTTTAGAGATAGCTGGGCTTGTGTAGTCAAAATAAAATACTTTCTCAAGACTTTCTCCTGGGAACCAAGGACATTCTCACATCTGGCCGAGGGAAGGAGGAATGATGTCACCAGACCACCAGACGCTGCAGTGATTGGGCCATGTGACTGATTGTTTGGTGTCGAGAGAAAAACTTTTACTTTTAATTAGTGTATTTTTCGGAGTATAAATTGCACCAGAGTATAAGACGTAGCTTAGTTTTGGGGGAGGAAAATAGGAGGGAAAAAACACCTGCCTACCAGGTATTCATCTGGCTAACATCCTTAATCTGGTCAGCTTTCAGCATATTAGTTTGCTGTTTTTTTATCCCCTGCTTGGTGATAAAAAACAGCTTCTAAAGCACAACTGATCTTTGGAGAGAGAAGCAATGAGAAAAGCAGGCAAAGCACGAAGATTGCTTCACTCGCTAGCGACTCGTTAGGGCTGAAAAAAAGCTTCACAGCTGAGACTCGGAGGGAGCAGGCAAAGCACGGAAGATCACTTCACTGAAAAAAAGCTTAGTATGGAGATCACTTCACTTGCTAGTTCCTTGTTAGGGATGAAAAAAGCTTCACAGCTGAAAGTTGGAGGGAGCAGGCAAAGCACGGAGGATCGCTTCACTGAAAAAAAGTTTAGCACGGAGATCACTTCATTCGCTAGCGCCTCATTAGGGCTGAAAAAAAGCTTCACAGCTGAGATTTGGAGGGAGCAGGCAAAGCACGTAAGATCGCTTCACTGAAAAAAAGCTTAACACGGAGATCACTTCACTCGCTAGCTCCTCGTTAGGGCTGAAAAAAGCTTAAAAAAAACTACATCCAGAGTATAAGACACACCCAAATTTTCAGCCTCTTTTAGGAGGGAAAAAAATGTGTCTTATACTCCGAAAAATATGATAGGTGGCAACCAAGCGGCCTTTCAGAGTTGGTTTTCACCAGATATGTGGCAAATTGATATTTCCAATAAAGCTATTCTTTGAGGAAATCACCAACCCCTCACAGACCAATCATTCTCACCAGGGGTGGGTTCTACTTATCTTTACTACCGGTTCGCAACGGGGCCACATGCGTGCGCTTGCTTCACTCGTGCGTGTTCTTCTGTGCAAGTGATGATGTCGGGGTCGGTGGGTGGAGCCTCCCGCTGGTTTTACTACCAGTTCTATAGTACCGGTGCGAACCGGGGCAACCCAACACTGATTCTCACAGTTCAGCCTCCATCCATGCCCAATGCTTGGGGGGAAGAGTCGAAGTCTTTACATTCCTCTGATGTAAATGTTTAAATCCTCCAGTTTAAAGCTAGGGATAAAATGTTTCTTTCTTGCCATCAGGTAGCTGTGCTTAATGTTAAATTCATTTCACAGTTATGCTGGTTGATAGAAGTTTGGTTCAGGGTCGGCCTGTGGATTCATATGGGACCCTCCCCAGTTTACTGATGCATACAGCTTTAGTCTTGTTTGTTAATGCTGAGCTGCACAATATTATCTTTGGCGCTTCTGCTTTAGACCGATGCCAGTTTTATACCTGAGAAAATCCTCTGTACGTTTTTTAAAATAATCAGTTTATTCTGTTTGTAAAGACAGAGAGCATGTTATAAGACCAAGCAGGTGGCTTTTCTTAACATCGGGATTTTTTAATTAGGATCAGAGGACTGATTCTTTAACTTTTACAATACCATTTTTATTTAAAAAAAATTAATAGTTTGGAATGAAACTATGGGACTATGTTTTTTCCATGATAGCATCTAACCTTTTCTGCAAGGTCATTTCATTAGCTGTTAATCTTCCTTCCTTCTCCCTTCCCTCATTGGACTTATCATTTCTATTATTAGTTGAAACGCTACGTTCCTTCCTTCCTTCCTTCCTTCCTTCCTTCCTTCCTTCCTTCCTTCCTTCCTTCCTTCCTTCCTTCCTTCTCCTCCTCCTTCTCTTCCTATAAACTGCAATCTCTCTGAGCACATTATTAAATACACATTAAGCATAATCAATGTCTATTAATTGCAGAACAGTTGACTTTAAAAAATCTAATTAGATTTCCCTTGGCTGTCTTTCCTTCCTTCCTTCCTTCCTTCCTTCCTTCCTTCCTTCCTTCCTTCCTTCCTTCCTCCCTCCCTCCCTCCCTCCCTCCCTCCCTCCCTCCTTTTCTTCCCCAAAACATTCAAAAAGAAAGCATTGAAATAATTTATTTCCTTCTGGGCATTTCTTGATTTTTGTATATGCTTTCTAATGCAGAAATGTTTTGGGTAGCATATTGCAGAAAATAAACATGTCTTCTCGAAAGATCTTTTTGTCTGTACTTTTGGTCAGCAAGCATGATGAAAAACATTCATCCACTTATTCTTCTGTCTTTGACCTCATTTCCCTAAAAGTCTTCCAAATTATTGCATGGCATTTGCCCACAATTTTTGTTCTCTTTGTCTTTGTTTCTTTTGGTTGCATCGTTCTTGAAATCTGACACAGGCAGGGTTTTTATTTTCCCTCAACTTCAGCTTCTCCATCACAGTGGAAGATCTATAAAATGATGCCTGCATTAGGTCTTCATTTCAGAGCGTTCATTTTGTGTTTTAGTTAAGCAATCACCTGTTTAAAGCAATTCCTTTCCTGATTTAATCAAGTATTTTTGGACGTCGGTGTTGCTACGTTAAATGTATCACCAGACTCAGTGGCGGTTTGCATCTGAGAATCTAAAGGAAGAAATGAAAACCCTTACTCTAAAACATGAAAAATGGTCGAATGTTTTCTTCTTCAGCCCAATCCTCCAGGGCCTCTGATTCAGAAATAGATTTTAAAAATAAACAGGGCTGCCAATAATTCTTAAAATGTGTCCCAGCTTACCAGTCAGCACAAACTTCAATGGAACGAATGTTTCAAGCCAGAAGCATTGGGAAGGGAACAACTTGCCACAGCTAATTTTCTGCAGCCAACTCACCATGGTTGAGTTGCCATGGCCAACTCACAACTGCCAACTCTTCATGGACAACTTGCCATGGACAACTCGTGCTGGGCACACTCACTTACGGGATAATTTTAACAATTCTATTTAATTATTGAAAATAAATAAAAAGTGTTTTTTTAATTTTTGCCATTCGCATTCCATTCTGTCCCTCCTTTTGCATCCTTTAAGGCAGGGGTATCAAACTCGATCTCAGTTTTCCAAGTAACACCCCCAACGAAAGGAGACTATGAGGCTAGAAGTTCCTCAAAGTTCAATTTTATCAGAGATGTCATATTGGCACATCTGGGAAAACCTGAATCTGAAAGCATCTAGGTTTTCTCCACCCAAAAGTAAGTCCAAGTCCTTGCCCAGCATCCACAGTTGGTGCAGAAATTATTGTATAATTATAGTATTGATGGAATTAGTTGTTAAGCAGAATGATGGCATTTGGGAAAAAACTGTCCTTGTGTCTAGTTGTTCTGGTGTGTAGTGCTCTATAGCATCGTTTTGAGGGTAGGAGTTGAAACAGTTTATGTCCAGGATTATGTCCTGGATCAGCAGCTCCTTGGGCAGTTTGAGCTTCCTGAGTTGGTGCAGAAAGAACATTCTTTGTTGTGCTTTTTTGATGACGTTTTTGATGTTAGGTGTCCATTTTAGGTCTTGCTTCGCTTGCTGTAATCCCTGCAATCCATTGCATCAGCGAGCAACTGAATCTCCCTGCCTGCAATCAAGCTCATCGGTGAGCAGCTCTATCTGCCCGCCTGCCTGCCTGTAATTTTTTTTCCCCTTTGGAAGCTTTAAAAAAAAATGTTAATTGGGGGTTTTTTTTAGTTGTTCTTTTTTTAGACCTAGCCATTTAAAGTTTAGGAAGTTTTAAATTTAGCTGCTTTTATATAAAAATAAAAATAAAATAAAATAATATTTGTGCAGCTTTCTGAGATTTTGTGTGTTTCTGTAGTGTTTCGCCTTGCAGTCCAAGGGACTCGCAGGAGTCTTCTCCAGCACCAAAACAATTTGTACATCCTGCAAATTGTTCTATTGGCACAGTCTAGAGTCCCTATTATTTCTTGCAAGTTATGCCCTGTTCTTAGTGCAAGATTCTTTAAGACAATGTCTTGTGTTTTCAGATCCCGGAATGTAACTCGATGCCTCTTTTAAAGATTTCCTTTGCATCCTCACTGCCCACTCTTGATTAGTAAGGTTGTTTTCCTGTTTATGTTTTATACATTTGTACAATTTTAAAGCTGTCAGTTTTAGATCTGGGCCTCTCGATTTAGAATCCCCAATGTTCAATGAGAAATTAGCCCAGCGGTTCTCATGCAATATTAGAAAGGAAATTCTTCCATACTGTCTGCTGATTTGCAGCTTAGAATACAATCTCCTAAAATAAAAGAAGAACCCCTCTAGCTGCTTGGCATGATATCCATTTATTTTCCTTTTGTGATCACACATCTCTAAGTCAACTCAACAGGGGACTGACACCTGTAGAAACTATCAATCTCATCAGCTTTTAAAATAAACTTGTACTCCAAATAGTTACCATGATCTCATTTCTGAAACAGAACAGAGGACTAATTTCTTCAAGTAGTCTTGAATACTTGAGTAAGAGGAAATTGAAGCATATTTTGGGGGTTTCTGAAATATATTGGTATTAGAAGGGAAAGACAGACTTATGGGAAGCACAATAGCTATGTTCAGGTATGTAAAGGGAAGCTATAAAGGGAAGATTGTTCAACAGTGAGATAAGGAAGGAAGGAAGGAAGGAAGGAAGGAAGGAAGGAAGGAAGGAAGGAAGGAAGGAAGGAAGGAAGGAAGGAAAGAAGGAAGGGTGTTCAAGAACTATTTTCCATGGAAACTATGAGTGGAAACAATGGATATCAGTGGAAAACAATGGGTATCAGTGTAGCCACGTAGATTTAAAGGGAAAACTTCCATATCTATATATCTATATATCTATATGTTTTCTGAGGTTTTCGCGGGTATTTGTATGTAGGTCTTTGGTTATTCGGGTTTTCTCCCACGTAAAATTGGAGGTGTCTTGGCGACATTTCGATGAAGTCTCATTCATCATCTTCAGGCTGGTGTTTTCGGCTTCGTGCTTCTAGGAGCGATGTGAGATCACAGCTTTTTCTTCCTTTTAACTGCTAGTGGGGGTGGGAGCTGATTAGGTGGGAGCTTGGCTGTGTCCTGATTGGGTGGTGGTGTGTTCTGATTGGTTGGAGGTTTGGCTGTGCTCTGATTGGATGGGGGTGTGTTCTGTTCTATCTACAGTATATATCTATATACAGTATCTATATATCTATATACAGTATCTATATATCTATATATGCATATTCTTTCTAGCCAGGTTTTACCTACGTAAACTAAGTTGTTCTGCAGCCCTAACAACTTAGTTTACGTAGGTAAAACCTGGCTAGAAAGAATATGCACATAAAAGCCTACGAAAAAGAAAAAGACATATCTATATATCTATATATCTGTATCTGTATCTGTATCTGTATATCTATATCTATATCTATATCTATATCATCTATATCTATATCTATATCTATATCTATATCTATATCTATATCTATATCTATATCTGTCTGTCTGTTTATGTAGTTCTGTGTTTGTGTGTGCATGTGTATGTTCCAGCATAACTCTGAAACGCTTCGGGCAATTTAAACCAAACTTGCTACACAGATGACTTACTCTCTGGAAAGAAATACTGCGGGGGTAAGACACCCCTAACACCCCTCAAAATATGTGTTGTATTAAGATACAGCCTGTTGTGCCTTAAAATGGCTTCTACTGAACTGCCTTAAAATGGCTTCTACTGTACAGCACAGTGGACTTGCCATGGTAACGGCTTCACAGTACTCCACAAGGGGACTCCCTCTGGTAAGGGGGAAAATTCAACATTAGAAATTACTTTTGGTCAGGACATTTTCAACAAGGCTTTGATTATTCTTGAGGACAAATGTATGGCCATGATCAATAAAACATTACTGCAACTTGGCCTGCCTGCACCACTTTGAGACAGACACGACGCACTTCACACAGATTACATACAATAAAAGAACTACAACGTCGAACAGCTTAGTGCATATATCATGGACAAGAAGCCACTTCTAAATCAAGATCAGAAAAAAGCATACCAAATGATCATGGATCAGCTAGCAAAACAACAAGGCAATATCATTTTACTTGATGCTTCTGGGGGCACAGGGAAAACATTTTTAACTCACACCAAAATCAGGGCTCAGGGTGAAGTTGCTCTTCCTGTCTAATACAGGATTGGTATAAATAAATGCCCGGGCAATGCCAAGTTATCAGTTAATGGAAATATACATGCAAATGTAGAATACTCTATCTATAGAGGTTTTGGGGTCCTCTTCCTGGAAGGCTTTTAGGAAAAGGCCAATCAGATAGTTCCATGGGTGGATTAACTGCTTTTTCTGCATATTGCAGAAGGACTAGATCAGTGGTCCTCAACCTTTTGGGCACCAGGGACCAGTTCCACGGAGAGAGGTTTTGATGTGGACTGGAGGGAGGCATGGTTTGTGTGCTGTCTGCATCCCATGGATGGGGCTTCATTTGTTTTGGAATTCCAGTTTCTGGAATGCCATGGACTGCTGTTGGTCTACGGACTGGGGTTGGGGACCCCTGGACTAGATGATCCTCATGATCTCTACAATGTTATGTAATTCTTATTTGCTAGAGAAAAACCATGAGCAATCCACATTAGGGTTTGATTCTTACGATTCTGAAGATTGTCCAGAGTCTTATTTGGTGTGTGAAATCTTATATAACTGGGAAATATAAAATATGAGAGTTTTGTGTGTGAGCATTAACTGGTTAAATGTCATCAAGTTATGTTAGACTAGAATAGAATAACAGAGTTGGAAGGGACCTTGGAGGTTTTCTAGTCCAACCCCCTGCCCAGGCAGGAAACCCTACACCACTTCAGACAAATGGTTATCCAACATCTTCTTAAAAACTTTCAGTGTTGGAGCATTCACAACTTCTGCAGGCAAGTTGTTCCACTTATTAATTGTTCTAACTGTCAGGAAATTTCTCCTTAGTTCTAGGTTGCTCTTCTTGATTAGTTTCCACCCATTGCTTCTTGTCCTACCCTCAGGTGCTTTGGAGAATAGCTTGACTTTCTCTTCTTTGTAGCAACCTCTGAGATATTGGAAGACTGCTATCATATCTCCCCTAGTCCTTCTTTTCATTAAACTAGACATACCCAGTTCCTGCAACTGTTCTTCATATGTTTTAGCCTCCAGTCCCCTAATCATCTTTGTTGCTCTTCTCTGCACTCTTTCTAGAGTCTCAACATCTTTTTTATATCATGGCGACCAAAACTGAATGCAATATTCCAAGTGTGGCCTTACCAAGGCATTATAAAGTGGTATTAATACTTCATGTGATCTTGATTTTATCCCTCTGTTTATGCAGCCCGGAACTGTGTTGGCTTTTTTGGCAGCTGCTGCACACGGCTGGCTCATATCTAAATGGTTGTCCACTAGGACTCTAAGATCCCTCTCACAGTGACTATTATTGAGCAAGGTACCACATATACGGTACCTGTGCATTTGGTTTTTCTTCCCTAAATGTAGAACCTTGCTTTTTTCACTGCCAAATTTGTTGATCCTTTGAATTTGTTGATCCAATGTTGATCCTTAGTGACCAAATAGACAGATTTTCTCCATGACAATTTGTCCCAGGTCTGGTCCATTGAGTCATCCAATGCGTCCATCCACCTTCTTGATGGTTGTCTTCTTCTCTTTCCTTCCCAGTATTAGAGCTTTCTCCAGAGAGCTAGGAGGTTTTCCAGAGGTGTATTCAGCCGGTTCGCACTGATTTGGATGAACCAGTAGTGGTGATTGCAGATGGGCTGACCCACCTGCCTTGGCTCCAAGTCATCTATTTAGGCCGGGCACATGCATGGAAGACGCACAAGCGAGCAAAGTGCATGCACGGAAGGCCGGGTGCATGTGCAGACAGCATGCGCCCGAAGTGAGCACACGTGACGAACCGGTGGTAAAGGTAAGTGAAACCCACCCCTGAGGTTTTCTCATCATGGGTCCAAGATAAGATAAGTTGAGCCTGGTCTTTTGTACCTTAAGTGAGAACTCTGGGTTGCTTTGTTGATGATCCATTGGTTTGTTTTCTTGGTTGTCTATGATATTTTCAGAAGTCTTTCCAGGGGTGGGTTCTAAATTTTTTTACTACCGGTTCTGTGGGCGTGGCTTATTTTGTGGGCGTAGTTTGATAGTCATGTGACAATTCTTTGGGATTTAGCAGAGGTATTGGTCTACCAAGCTTTTAACTGCTTGCAGAGCTGTACCGGTCTACCCATTTGTTTTTGGAGGCACCAGTCTACCACCACACTGCTTTTTAACACTGATCAGCTGTAGTGCGGCCCTTTGAAGCCCCACAGCAAGAGTTTAAACAGTTTTTTTCCTTCTAGCCAATCAGCTGGGACTCGGGAGGCAGCGAATTGATTGGGGGCGGGGCCAAATAAAAGGTAAGAATAACACGGGAGGGGCAGGAGGGCCCAGCTCCCAACAAAGAGAACCGGTTCGGTGACGTCATATCGTCACCACTACCGGTTCGGCCAAACCAGGCCAAACCGGGAAGAACCCACCACTGAGTCTTTCCGAACACAAAAGTTCAAAAGCATCAATATTATTTCTATCTTGTTTCTTCAAAGTCCCCATTTGCTTCTATCGAAACACAATTGCCTGCACTGTTCTCAACATTGTGTGAGTGTACTTAAATCATGCATAAATATGACTCAGGTTAAATTTTAAGTACGTTGTTCCTTAAATCCAAAACCAAGGATTGTTTAAAATAATCCACACCTGTTTTCCAATACTGGAGTGACTGCTGGTGATCTCAGCAGGTGTGCCATTAATTTGAATGCATTAAAACAGTTGTGCTCACAATATTTATCCACTCAGTACAATCATTTAGTTCAACAACAATTTAAACCTTTAATTTAAAGGCTTTTTGAAAGAAAGAAAAAAACTGTAGGTAATTATGAGTTGCCTGCATCCCTAAATTAACCCCTTAATAGATGGTATATAAGACCCTGAACAATGGAGTGATTAAAGCATCAGGTTAAAAACTGGGAGAGTGGGAGTTTCAATCCTGTATTATATATGAAGCTACCTGGGATGCTTTGGGCCAGTCACTATCAAGCATGAAGAATCAAGACCAAATGTTAAGTTCAAGTTAAGATGATTTATTGCTCAGGCCTATGTACAAGGATCTAGTCAACTACATTCAAGGTGTGGGTGTATCAAGTGAGGGTCTTGTGATGGGTCAGCTGGGAGTCATTAGTGAGTCTTGCGATAAGGAGATTGTGATTTTCTTATTACAAGACCCGTCACAAGACTTACTGATGACTCATGGCCGACCCATCACAAGACCTTCACTTGAAGCCTCACCTGAAGCCCTTATAAACTGACATCCCCTAAACTCTGCTGAAGATGTTACCTAACCTGGTAATGAAACATTCGGAAACCCATCCACAAGCTCGGCGAACGAACCTTCACTTTTACCTTAGAGGTCTTTGTAGAGCTAGATAAGAAGCTTGTGGTCAACTAACAAATTTCAGCAGCCTCACCACCATGGGCAATGGTGAAGGCCATTGGGAGCAATAGTTCAGCTACATCTCAGATGGTCTAATGTTGCTTATTCCTCTTTCAGAAATATTCAGAACACGTTGCACAATTAAACACCATAGTATAGTTTCTTTCAAGATAATTTTCACTTCTGGTAACTTCATAGACAGGTTCCTGAAACTGACAACAAAATGGGAAGAGCTTCCATTGATTCTTCTTTTGAGTTGAACTTCTACTTGCCGTCAGAAGTTATGGGTGCTCCCCAGGGGTGTAATCCAGCAGGTTCTGACAGGTTCTGGAGAACCGGTAGTGGAAATTTTGAGTAGTTTGGAGAACCGATAAATATCACCTCTGGCTGGCCCTAGAGTGGGGAGGGAATGGGGATTTTGCCGTATCCTTCCCCCAGGAGTGGGGAGGTAATGGGAACTTTGCAGTATCCTTCCCCTGGAGTGGGGAGGGAATGGGGATTTGCAGTATCCTTCCCCCAGGAGCGGGGAGGTAATGGGAATTTTGCAGTATCCTTCCCCTGGAGTGGGGAGGGAATGGGGATTTGCAGTATCCTTCCCCTGGAGGAGGGTGGGAATGGGGATTTTGCCGTATCCTTACCCTGGAATGGGGAGGGAATGGAGATTTTGCAGTATCCTTCCCCTGCCATGTGCACCAAGCCACGCCCACCAAGCCACACCATGCTCACCAAGCCACACCCACAGAACTGGTAGTAAAAAAATTTGAGTTTCACCACTGTTGCTCCCTCACTGGAGGGTTTGAAAAGGAGACTGGACAGTTACTTGTCTGAAATACTAATGGGTCTCCTGCTCCTCCAAAGTCCCTTCTAGCTCTATTCTGAGTGATTGATTGGTTGGTTGGTTGATTAATTAAATCTATTCTAAAGTTTTGGTATTATGTGGTAGTCAACCATATTCTAACCATTTTTGGCAGCTGCCAAAAAAACCAATGCAATCCTAGGCTGCGTAAACAGAGGGATAGAATCAAGATCACATGAAGTGTTAACACCACTTTATAAGGCCTTGGTAAAGCCACACGTGGTATACTACATCCAGTTTTGGTCGCCACGATGTAAAAAAGATGTGGAGACTCTAGAAAGAGTGCAGAGAAGAGCAACAAAGATGATTAGGGGACTGGAGGCTAAAACATATGAAGAACGGTTGCAGGAACTGGGTATGTCTAGTTTAATGAAAAGGAGGACTAGGGAAGACATGATAGCAGTGTTCCAATATCTCAGGGGCTGCCACAAAAAATGAAGGAGTCAAGCTATTCTCCAAAGCACGTGAAGGCAGGACAAGAAGCAATGGGTGGAAACTAATCAAGGAAAGAAGCAACTTAGAACTAAGGAGAAATTTCCTGACAGTTAGAACAATGAATCAGTGGAACAATTTGCCTCCAGAAGTTGTGAATGCTCCAACACTTTTTAAGAAGATGTTGGATAACCATTTGTCTGAAGTGGTGTAGGGTTTCCTGCCTGGGCAGGGGGTTGGACTAGAAGACCTCCAAGATCCCTTCCAATTCTGTTATTCTACTCATATTCAATTTTCCAAAATCAGTGCCCCCCACTTTCCCTCGTTCAGCTGGTATGGTCCTTTAGTGGGCTAAGTTTACTTAACTACTGTTCAAATACAATTTGTTATTTTTGCATTGTGCAACGATGTTGAGTTGTTTACTTATCTATTTATTTTATCTGCACATCCCTTGCTTCTTGGAGAGCTCGATTTCATTGATCACAGAGGTTGAGAGAGAACTGAGTGTCCTCTATTTTATATGGTCAGTGACATTGGGAGCTAGCCATTAATTTAAATAGATATAAGATTGCAAAGAGCTCTTAAAGGATCTCTCCAGGCAGAGTAAATGTACATCAAGATTCATTTTAAAGTAAGCTAGTTGTCAAGTAAGGCATTTCCAAACTTTATATACATTAATACAAGCTGAACTGGTAAGGATTAATCAGGAGGGATCTTTAATTCAAAAGCTGAATTAAAATGTTAATCAAGTGAGAAACTGTTAATATAAAAAGATGAATCTATGTTTGTAATGATTAAGAAAGGGAGTGAAAATAAAATTATGGATGTATATAGTAATGCCTTTATATAAATCCAAGCTTGGTCACCCTCATGGAGATTTAGTCATAATTCATGGAAGATCTGTTCATCAGTGACTTCTAGTCTCAATTGTTGGGTTGTTGGAGACCTTATAATCAATGGTTGATGCTGGATTGAGTGAACCTTTGGTCTGGTCAGCAAAGCTGTTATATTCTTAACTACTAGCTCAACCTGTCCTTCTTCTGAATGAGAGGAAGAATCCAGAACGTCCCTGAGATCTTGGGGATCTAAGACTTATAGGTACAGCTTGGGATCACAGCCTCCATCTCTGGATCCACCAAGACCTAAATTGTCATTCTTGAAATTTCTTGAATAAACTCTTATTTTAAAGAACAATTTGGGAACTGTAAATATCCTGTTTTCCCGAAAATAAAACATCCCCTGATAATAAACCCAATCGGGCTTTTGTGTACATGCGCTAAAATAAACCCCCACCCGAAAATAAGCCCTCCCTGAAAATAAGCCCACCCCAAAAATATATAACCACATGCACAGCTGGTCCCCGTCATTTCCTCTGGTTAGGGTTAAGGAGACAGAGTTAGAAATCAGGTAAGATGGCAAGAGGAGCCCCATCTTGCTCCACGCGCCCCAAAATAATAAGACCAGGTGCTTATTTCAGGGTTCAAAAAAATATAAGACAGGGTCTTATTTTCAGGAAAACACGGTAGTTGAGAACCAACATAGCTCATCAGTTTCCATTTTTGTCCTGATAGTTATCTTTCCTTTCCTCCAGAAAATTGGGATTGCAATTTAATTTCAACTATATCTTCAGAGATGGTATTCAGCCGGTTCGTATGGGTTCGGGAGAATCGGTAGCGGAGATCGTGGGTGGTTCCGCCCACCAGGGCTCTATGACGTCTTATTTAGGTACGTTTTTGAGGCCGGGCGCATGCACGGAAAGTGCACACACAAAGTGGCATGCACATGTAGGCAAACCAGTGGTAAGAATATTGGAAACCCACTGCAGTCCGTCTTGTTGCCTGTCCCCATAGCTCAATTCCAGATTCTTTGTTCTGGATTCATTTTGCTCATTTTACTTAGTTCCTGTTTTCCTTTTCTTCCTCCAATAGTTGTCTCTTGAGTTATTTTCCAGGCAAGAGATGGAGAATCTTCATTTTCACTGCTGTTCCTCTGCAATTCCGAACAGAAGTCAGTTCCGAAATGATGGAAACCTTTAATCTTCTAGACAAATCGTTCCCAAATGTTCTGTCCCCCATGGGAGACAGTAGTAAAGGCATTACTGCTGTACATCCATAATTTTATTTTCACTTCCTTTCTTAATTATTCCAAACATGGATTCCTCTTTCTAACTGAAATAACAGTTTCACGCTTGATTAACATTTTAATTGAGCTTTTGACCTCCAAGATCCCTCCTGAGTAGCCCTTTACCAGTTCAGCTTATATTAATGAATATAAAGTTTGGAAATGCCTTACTTTACAATTAGCTTACTTTAAACTGAATCTTGATGTACGCTTACCCTGCCTGGAGAGATCCTTTAAGATTTATTTATTTATTTGTTTCTTTGTTTGTTTATTCTTCCTTCCTTCCTTCCTTCCTTCCTTCCTTCCTTCCTTCCTTCCTTCCTTCCTTCCTTCCTTCCTTCTTTCTCCCTCTCTCTCTCTCTTTCTTTCTCTCTTTTTCTTTCTTTCTCTTTCCTTCCTTCCTTCCTTCCTTCCTTCCTTCCTTCCTTCCTTCCTTCCTTCCCTCCCTCCCTCCCTCCCTCCCACCTTTATTGTTTTTTTACAAATAACTCAAGTTGGGGAACATATCCAAAACACCTTCCTCTGCTTCCTCTTATTTTCCTCACAACAAGAGAGAAAGAGAGGGGGACTGGCCCAAAGTCACTCAGCTGGCTTTCATGCCGAAGTCAGGACTTGAACGCACCATTTCCCTCTTTCTATGTAATCCCATTTTAAACCCACTCAAGTTAGGATCTCTTGATTTATGATTTAGAATTTAAAATAACAGAGTTGGAAGGGACCTTGGAGGCCTTCTAGTCCAACCCCCTGCTAAGGCAGGAAACCCTACACCACTCCAGACAAATGGTTATCCAACATCTTCTTAAAAACTTCCAGTATTGGAGCATTCACAATTTCTGGAGGCAAGTTGTTCCACTGATTAATTGTTCTCACTGTCAGGAAATTTCTCCTTAGTTCTAAGTTGCTTCTCTCCTTGATTAGTTTCCACCCATTGCTTCTTCTCCTGCCCTCAGGTGCTTTGGAGAATAGCTTGATTTTCTCTTCTTTGTGACGGCCCCTGAGATATTGGAACAGTGCTATCATGTCTCCCCTAGTCCTTCTCTTCATTAAACTAGCCATGCCCAGTTCCTGCAACCGTTCTTCATATGTTTTAGCCTCCAGTCCCCTAATCATCTTTGTTGCTCTTCTCTGCACTCTTTCTAGAGTCTCAACATCTTTTTTACATCGTGGTAACCAAAACTGAATGCAATATTCCAGGTGTGGCCTTACCAAGGCCTTATAAAGTAGTATTAACACTTCACGTGATCTTGATTCTATCCCTCTATTTATGCATCCTAATGATCACTGATGTGTTTATCCCCTCGGTCAAAATATTTCCACCAAGTTCTGTACTGCATGATTCTATCAATAGGTAGACATGTTTTATTCTCGGGCAACAACAAAACACACCCTCACATAGACAAGACCTGTGATAATGAGATTTCTTATCCTTTATCTTATCTTTATCCAGCTGGCTAGATAAAATGCAATCAAACTTATTTTTTTAAAAATGTCAAGCTAACAGTCTCTTCCCTTTTTTCAGTCTCCAGCATTTTGTGCTCTGCTCCTATTTCCATTTTGGCCTTTCCAATGCTTTTCTCAGTACCAGAGCATAAAGTAATTGCTTAAAGAAACTTCCCTGTTGATATCAGGGAATTGTAAGTCCTGCATGATTAACTTTGATTACTTTAATGGCATTGTGCAGAGTTTAAAGGCCTTTGAATTTGATCAGCTCTTTTAAAATACACCACACTCTAGTAAGTTTTAGTTTCCCTAAGGATGTTGGAAGAATTTATTCACCCCATACTTACTTTACTTTGAAATCTCAGATCAGGTTCATCTTTCTAATGATTTTTTTTAAAAAACATGTGATACTTGGTTGAAGTCGGGGATTTACTCGCTGAGATTCAATGGGGTGTAGTAGAAATCACATCCAAAGGGACATTTGGCAGGCAAGGAAAACGTATCACACACAGAAAAATAGCACTGTGCAAATTATTTCGAATTGGAGACCAAGAGGCTCTGTCTGGATTTTGAAATGCTCTGTTCAAACCTGGAACCAAGCATGGAGCATGTTAGGAAATGGTTATTGCCTAATCGGTTGGCCAGGAAATATATAAGCCAACATTGTATGTTTGTATTATGTGAATGTATTATGTAGCTTTAAGAATTGTGCCGAGTCATTCTGCATCCCGATTGGCTGAGCTCTGTAGCCAATGTATTTAAGGAGAGCTAAATTATGGTTAGTGTGGACTATTACACCATCTTACCTGCTGCTACGCTGTAACTCTTTTTGATCTCTCTGTGGTCAACTGTTTGATCATGATTATTTATTAACTGCTTTCTGATATTTATTGAACTGTTTTTATATTGTTCCTGATTGTTCCTTGTTTTTTTCTACAAACTGGTAAGAAGATTTTATATCCCTGGATTGATCTTATATTGCACTTTATGGCTAAGACTTGGATTGTTAAAGGACTATGAATTTGCTTTTCCCTAAAAGTAAAATACTATAAACCCAGTTTGCCTGTATGTTATTCACAATTACTCTCAAACCGTTTCCGTGCGTTTCTGCTTTATAAGCCACAACTTCGGGTGCAACAGGGCATTTCAAGCTTGAAACGTTTTGAACATAGAGAAAACTGTGTATGTTTTCAACATTTCAGTTCATACATTCCTTTCTTCACATTTCTACCTGCTAGTGCAAATGAGAAGTTTTTGAGAAAGGCAATTCCTTTCTCTCATCTTCTTTCTCTCCCAAAATATGGAAGTAGTCTGATTTGGGTAAGCACTTTTGGAAAAGGGCAATGACATGATTAATATATTATACAAATATTTGCCTGAACAGTAAGCTCAGCCAAGGAGAGAACCATAAATACGTATGCTATCTTAGTCCTTCTTTCCTCTAGTGTCCATATCCTCAGGAGGGCAATATAGAATAACTAAGTTGGAAGAGATCTTGGAAGTCTTTTAATCCAATGCCCTGCTCAAGCGGAAGACCCTGTACCAGTGATGGCTAACCTTTTTGTCATGACATGCCAAAGGGGGGGGAAGCATGGGGAGGTCATGCACATGCGTGCCCACACCCATAATTCTATGTGCCCTGCCCCCACGTATGTGTGTGTGACCCCCCTCCCCCACAATTCCCCCGTTTTTGTCACGTGATGGCATGGTGGGCCCGGTAGCCTGTTTTTTTGCCCTCCCCAGGCTCCAGAGCCTTTCTAGGAGACTGGGGAATGGTGAAAACGGCCTTCCCCACCCACCCAGAAGCCCTCTGGAGGCGGAAATGGCCTGTTTGCTGACTTCCAGTGGTCCCAGAAGGCCCTAAAATCAGCTGGCCAGTGCGTGCATGCATGTCCGCCAGAGCTGAGTTCGCGTGCCCACCAATATGGCTCCACGTGCCACTTGTGGCACGTGTGCTATAGGTTTGCCATCACACCCCTATACCATTCTGGCAGTGGTGAAATGTAAAATTTGTTACTACCAGTTTTGTGGGCATGGCTTGGTGGTGGGGTAATATGACTGAGTGGGCGTGGCCAACTTTTTTTTTTATTATTTACTTTTAAAACCATTTTTTCTACAACTTCTTCGGCTGAACTTCAGCAGAGGCTTTAAAAAAACAAAAGCCTCTGACAATCCCAGCTGACTTGCCTGATCAGCAGAGGCTTTTTTTAAAAAAAGCCTCTGATGATCCCAGCTGACTTGCCTGATCAGCAGAGGCTTTCTTTTTTAAAAGCCTCTGATGATCCCAGCTGACTTGCCTGATCAGCAGAGGCTTTTTTTTTAAAGCCTCTGATGATCCCAGCTGACTTGCCTGATCAGCAGAGGCTTTTTTTAAAAAAAGCCTCTGATGATCCCAGCTGAGCCACATGATCAGCTTTTTTTTTTTACTTTTAAAAACATTTTTTCAGCCAAAGAGGTTGTAGAAAAAATGCTTTTAAATGTTTTTTAAAAAGCCTCTGATGATTGCGCGGCTCAGCTGGGCAATTGGGGGGCGGGCAGGGATTTTTGCTACCAGTTCTCTAAACCACCCACTTCCATCACTACTGGATCGGGTGATCCGGTCCAAACCGGGAGCATTTCACCCCTGCATTTTGGACAAATGGCTGACCAATCTCTTCTTGAAATCCTCCAGTGATGAAGCACCCAAAACTTCCGGAGGCATCCATTCTGTTGATTAATTGTTCTCACTGTTAGGAAATTAAACCTAAGTTCTGGGTTGAAATTTACCTTAGTTCTGAAGTGTTTGTATTTATTTTATTTTATTTGGAGACATTTTCATATGTATTTGCAAGGTGAGATGATCAATAATCCAAGTTAAGAAGAAGATGGATAGATAAGAACTTCCCCAATGCTATGGATGAAAACAGTGGATTTTTTTTTCTTAAATGAAAGGAATAAAGGGAAAGGACAGCATTGGTCTCCAACAAGATAAAGTGAGCAACTTAATGAATCTTTCTTCTATAAAGAGCCATGACAAGCCATAATGACATTAAAATTATGGCAAGGGCACTTAAAATGGCCTCCTCACACAAAGGATTCAATTATCTCTTTGCACCATGACATATTTGCAAGTTTGTGAGTCATATTCCTTTGTGTCTTGACACAGTCCCTTGTCTTTTTCAACCTCGTGGACATGAATTCACATAACTACCTAGGCTTGCTTTCATTCGGCTGGAAATATGTGATAATTAACAGGCAAACTAACTCTGACTAAATGTATATTTAATTATGCATAATGATGAGAGTCATGAATCATTGTATGAATGGGTCTCTTGGAAACATCACGCTTGAGCCTCAAATCAATTTCGTCTGTTATGAGTGCAAGAGGACGTATAGTGAGGAATTCTAGGCATACTTGGTTAGGAGAATTGTCCTAGTCTCAGGTTTCACTGATGTAGGACATTTAAAATTGGAAGTTCTCAGTCTCTGCCAAAGTACGGTTGGTAAAATGATGCTTGTTTTCTCTGCCTCATGCATCTCTGGATGAATGTGCATTTCTACATTTCTGTTCTGCCCCAGCTACGGACCCCAAAAAACGCAGCACACACAAAGTCTGTACAAACCTTCGTTTACTAAAATAAAATCAGTATTTTTTTTTTCAAACAAAGGCTGTTAATTAACTTTCTTAACAGCCTGCAAGAATCCAAAGAATAAATAATCTTAATCTTACCATGGTTGGCAAAAAGCCCAGAAGCAATTTGCAAAGAATTAAGATCAAGGCACAAAGGAATATGAACGAAGTTGTTCCCTGCAAATTGCTTCAGTCGGCGTTCCTCCTTAAATAGGCTAAGGGAGTGGCCAATTAGCCCCAAGCCTTACTCTCAAGGAGACCTCCTCCTGAGGAGCCATTCCTGCCTTTTGGCAACTCTGAGCACCCGTACATTGAGAAGAGGCTCCTTCTCTTCGTCCTCTTCACTTAAGGGAGCTTCCGGAGGGTCTGAAAGCCCCGGCTGAATCCCCGCCTCTGGCACCACATCTTCTCCAGCCTCCTCACTGTCCGACTCGAGTGTCAGCTGCACAGGCTGCTGGTGCAGCACCACACCAGCCTCCTCGCTGTCCGAATCAGCAACCAGCTGCAAAGGCCGCGTACGGGCCACAACAATCTCTTACAAAGGTTTTCTGGTGTTTAAGATGAGGACAGTGAGTGAAGTTCCCAACATGTGGATGGATAAGCCTCCAATTCAATGTCTGAATCACAAAAATCAGAAGAAATACAGTAGCAGCCAAAATTGTGGAAACCTTTTGGGGAAAGTGTATTTTCTAAAACCAGCTAATAACACCACTTCTTTTTTTTTGGGAATAGTACCATAAAATTATATATCAATGGAAAGATCATTTAATCAAGGATGTAATGCAATGACTTTTATGAAGGATTTGCTATTAGAATACAGTATAAAGAAGAAAAGTGAAACACGTAGAAAAAAATGAGACATACAAAAATGATCCCCATGTCAGTGAATACTTAGTTGGGTAACCTTTATCATGAATTACAGCCTTACAATGTCTTCCCATGGAGTGAACCAAGTCTTTGAGTTCTGCAGCTGTTATAATGTGAAACCAAGATTGAAGGATGGCTTCTATTAATTGGGTTTTATTGCTGGGTCGCTTCTGACTAAGAAGTTTCTTTAGTCGGCTCCATAGATTTTCAATTGGGTTAAGTCCCTAGGGAGTTGGGTGGCATAGAAATATGATTAATTAAATTAAATTAAGGTCTGGGCTATTCCCAGGCCATTCCAGCAGTGGAAAATGATTATCTTGAAACTCAACCCCCCCCCCCCAAAAAAATGGTGTTATTAGCCATCAAACCTCAAAAATACACTTTTCCCAAAAGGTTTCCGCAATTTTGGATACTACTGTAAGTCCTAAAGCCATTTCACCACATTAGATTGGGATTCCAAGTATCTATTGACTCTTCCTTCTTGTCTTCATCTGACATAGAAGGAGTCCTGTTTGAACTAATACATTTGAGCAGTGGTGAAATCCATTTTTTTTTACTAGAGGGTCTGTGGTGGGTGTGGTGTGATTTAATGGGCGTGGCTTGGTGGGCATGGCAGGGGAAGGATACTGCAAAATCTCCATTCCCACCCCACTCCAGGGGAAGGATACTGCAAAATCCGTATCCCCTCACTACGCCAGTGGTGGTATTAGCCAGTTCTCCAAACTACTCAAAATTTCCGCTACCGGTTCTCCAGAACCGGTCTGAACCTGCTGGATTTCACCCCTGCATTTGAGTCTAACTAATACATTGGTTCTATCTCCAATTTTACATTGGAAGAGTAATGAACTACTTTTCAAGACTGGTTTCAAGCAATGAGCCTGCATATATGAACCTTTTTAAAAAAGCATTACTCCCCTGAGCACAGCACTTCTGAGTGGGAAGGAACTTACTTTTCCAATGGTAAAAAGGACAGGTTCTTTAATTTTCCAAGAATATTTTGTGATTTTTCAGCATTTTCATTTACGCTGACAAATCAGACAGATTTCAAAGGGGCCTAATTTTCTGAAAGTGCAGAACAGAATATGAAAATAATGGAGGCAATCAAAATCATTTGTCACTTTTGAAAATAGAAGCCCTTTTCTTTCTAAAATTAGAAATAAAATGCTGCAGTATGGTATTAGGGCTGAGCTATCTAACTATTGACTTAGATTACTTCTTAGAAGTAAAGGACTTTTGTATGATTGCCAACTGTCAAAAAAGTTCTAACGGAAAAGTCATTTGCTTTTGAACAAAGGCTTAATTGTTTAATTTTTTAATATATATATTCCACTTTGAGAGGAAGATAAAAAGATCCACCAATTGTTATGTGTCGATGGTGCATAGCCTTAGTGGCGCAGCAGACTAAAGTGCTGTTAAGTAACACCAGCTGCCTGCAATTACTGCGAGTTCAAATCTCACCAGGCTCAAGGTTGACTCAGCCTTCCATCCTTTCTAAGGTAGGTAAATTGAGGACCCAGTTTCTGGGGGCAATAAGCTGACTTTGTATAAATATACAAAAGGATGAAGGCTATTGCTTAGCACATTGTAAGCCATCCTGAGTCTCTGGAGAAGGGCGGCATATAAATCAAATTTATATATATATATATATATATATATATATATATATATATATATATATATATATATATATATATATATATATATCTCCAAGAAATAAATAAATAAATGGAGATTCTCACTCATCCAGGTCATGGTTGTCCCAAAGGTGCTTTTTCAAAAGGTAACTGGCACTTTGTTTTTCCTTGAAGACATTTTACTTCTCATCCAAGAAGCTTTTTCAGTTCTGACTGAATGGTGGAGGATAGAAGTACTTATATTCCTTGCAGTCATCTCGTCATTAGCACTCCTTCCAAGAATAATTGAGGTGACATGGGTGGACTTTGTTGTGACCTCGGCTTCCTGAGTCATTAAAACACACGAGTAGTCCCAATAACCTCTTTTATTGCAACAGCTGTGAATTACGTTCATTCACAGCTGAGTCCCAATTAGTTGCAAAAAGTCCTTCGGGAGAAGTCCTTCGGGATAATCACCAACCTTTATCTCCCTTGACACGCTGCTAAAGACCTACTTGGCAAAGCCACACGGAGTCCAGAATCAAACAGAGATGCCGACTGGGAACAGAACTAACAACGTTGCTTTCCTGCAAAGGGCCCACATGCCTTTGCTCCTCTTTTAAGCCTTATGGGAGCGGCCAATCATTTCCAGGCATTATATAACGCTTTACAGTGCTTTACAGCCACTCTCTAAGTGGTTTACAGAGTCAGCATATTGCCCCCAACAATTTGGCTCTTCGTTTTACCCACCTCGGAAGGATGGATGGCTGAGTCAATCTTGAGCCTGGTGAGATTTGAACTGCCAAATTGCAGTCAGCCAGCAGGCAGCAGAAGTAGCCTGCAGTACTGCGTTCTAACCACTGCACTACCACACCATCCTCATTGTTGGTCTTCTCTGCACTCTTTCTAGGGTCTCAACATCTTTTTTGAATTGAGTTGACTAGAACTGGATACAGTATTCCGAGTGTGGCCTTACGAGTGCCCTATACAGCAACTGTCAGGTTTCAATATCGTCTCAAATAAAATAAATTGCATTTCCAAACAGATAGTCTTTGAAGAAATCTTTGATTTTATTAAGCACGACAATCTGCCCCCGATCATGGCGTAGCCAACTCTGACTTCCTGACCCCAAAACCTTCCCTTTCCGTTCCCTAATTCTCTGCATCTCATTGGCCTTCTTCCAAATCACTCTCCCCATATCTACTACTTAAGCTCCCAGGAATGTCCCCCCTCCCTCTCATCTCCTAGGGGATATTATCTTCAAGGAAAATAAGTAGGTGAAATGTCAAGCGTCCTCTTGCCAGCTGCCCCCTCTTCTCCTTCTTATGTCAGCACTAGAGTAAATGCAGGTTGAAGTGCTGACAGCAACACTATTACTTTGTGTGATTTTGATGCTATCCCTCTGTTGATGCAGCCTAGGACGGCTTTATTTATTTTTTTTGGCTGCTGCAGCATATTCTGGCTCAGATTCAAGTGGTGATATTAACTATGGAAATATTTGACAGAATGCCCCATTGAGCACAGGTACTTAAAGGAGATAAGTTATTAGTTCAACCAGTGCAAATCATGGACTTAAAGTTAACTGAAAATATAAGATGTTTCCCTATTTAGAAACCTTTGGAAATTAATCCTTTTTATCAAATAATAGTTGATTGACTCGATTATTGAATAATTCAACTCAATAACTCCTGTTAGTTTAATAATTAATAATGGGCCTTCAGATTCTGAAAGGCAAGACTAGGGATGGATGGATGAACAGATCCAATCTAATGTCAATAACATATACAAATCAGTGGTGGGTTCCTCCTGGTTCGGCCCAGTTCCGCTGAGCCGGTAGCAATGACGATATGATGTCACCAAACCGGTTCTGCCCTCTGCCCCCCTCTTGCCCCCCCCGTGTTATTCTTACCTTTTATTTGGCCCCACCACCAATCTATTCATTGCCTCCCGAGTCCCAGCTGATCGGCCAGAAGGAAAAAAACTGTTTAAACTCTTGCCACGGGGCTTCAAAGGGCTGCCCTACAACTGATCAGTGTTAAAAGGCAATGTGGTGGTAGACCAGTGCCTCCAAAAACAAATGAGTAGACTTGTGCCTGCAAAAACAAATGGGTAGACCAGTGCCTCCAAAAACAAATGAGTAGACCAGGGCCTCCAAAAACAAATGGGTAGACCGGTGCCTGCAAAACCAAATGGGTAGACCAGTGCCTCCAAAAACAAATGAGTAGACCGGTACAGCTCTGCAAGCAGTTAAAAGCCTGGTAGACCAATACCTCTGCTAAATCCTAAAGAATTGTCATATGACCATCAAGCCACACCCACAAAATAAGCCACGCCCACAGAACCGGTAGTAAAAAAAATTTAGAATCCATCCCTGATACAAATGTATATTGAAATTATTGGCAGGGAAGGAGTCTTTCCAAAACACTTAAATATTTTCATTTTATTTCTTGAAAATCAACCACATGATTTCTGTTCCAGCTGAGTTACAAGGAAACATATTCAGACATCCTTAATGAGTAAAATGGGTTCCTGGAAATAAGTCATCAGATTCAATCTGATCAAATAGAGATATGTCAAAGGAGAGGAAGTCAAACCAGTTAGAGGATTATGTTTGGCATTAATATTTTAAAATGCCGCTTGTGATGGTATTCCGAAGCTAAATTAAAATGCTGAATTCTTTTTGGTCTCGGCAATCATTTTTGGTTATAATTCATCCATAATGTTGTCTCTTCTTTTTATGTCATGTCAAGACAGACTCAAGAATCTCCCAAATGAGATCCATTAATATTTAGTATTATGTTCTGTTTTAAAATGTTATGATTTGGCCTTTACTTGAAAAAATAGAACGAAACATAGGTCTAAATATTTTGATGAATGAGGATTCTATCACATACCATCAAAATAATGATACTGGGGACAGATTTAGTTGTAGTGGTTGGTGATGACCAACCATCAACAATTTGCCGTTTATTTTGTCCAGGGATCAAATTCTGATTTACTTTTGATTCCACCTCACAAGGCTCCTTAGGGAGCTGAAGCATTTACTGCATAATTTTATTTTATCTTTATTTATCCATGCGTGATATCAAACTGCTTTATAAATTCCTTTTAGCTCAGATTAAATCTTCAAGAGAACATGTGTTGCAAAGTGTTCATTGAAAACCCATCCTGCATTCAGAATCCCATCTGGATGTGTTTGTCTCTTTACATCAGTGGTGGGGTGCCCCTGGTTCACACCAGTTCTATAGAACTGGTAGTAAAACTGGCGGGAGGCTCCGCCCACTGACCCCAACGTCATCAAAACGCTTCTGCGCATGCCCGCACGGCCCCTTTGCGAACCAGTAGTGAAGGTAAATAGAACCCACGCCTGCTGAACATGTAGTTTTGGAATAGAACAACCAAACTTGTAGCTCTCTCTCTCTCTCTCTAAATCTGGAAACACGAAATACAGTCTGGAAGTCATGTGTGGTTTGTTAAAGAATTGTGTGAGTGAGGGTCCATGGAAAAGAAAAATGGAAAGAGAGGTAGAAGGTGGATGGACTCAGATGGACTCGGATGGACTCGGAGACAGCAACAATGATCACGTTGTCTTTGGAAAAGCTGAAGGACTAGGCTGGTGAAGATTCTTCTGGAGAAAATCAATCAATCTCTCCAGGGTGGATAAAAATCAATGATTTTTTTAAAAAAAAATCAACAAAAACAGATTTTTTGATTTAAATCGGATTTTTTTGATTTTTATCAAATTTATTTTAATAAAAAACTTTGGGGGTAAAAATCTATCGTAAAATAGTTTTCTATTTAAGATACATAAATAATTTAGTTTATTCAGCATGAAATGGAGCTTAGTTATGTAGCATGAGGCTGTATATTCTGCAACACTATGACTATCGGTGAGTCAACAGTGGATCAAGGAGTAGCAGAGATGACGGTTGCTCTTTAAAAATTATGATTTAAATTGATTTGTTTTAAATCAAGCCTTTTTACTAGTGATTTAAATCATGATTTAAATTGTGATTTAAATCAACTTGATTTAAATCAAATCCACCCTGAATCTCTCTTTTACTCATCACTTTGACCACTACAATAGTTTTTAGCTTTCAGATAGGTCCACCACATATGATAATATGAATGATGAGATCCCGTCTGAGGGGAATGTAATTAAGAAAATATTAGAATGCGCAGAAATGGATAGACTAACACTCACTATTAAGGATAAAGAAAAAACTGAATATTTTTTGATATGGGACGTATTTTATTAATGGCTAGACAACAGAAACAGAAGTTAGAAAGGAGGAGATATAAAAAGAGGAAATGTTAAAATGCAGAGTTGTTATTAAAGAAGATGATGTTAGTATTATTGTTATTATATTATTATTATGTTACTATATTATCAATATTATGGTGATGGATACCACAACAAAGATGTGTATTATGATTATTTAAATATAACTGTACCCAGACCACACACCGTTTGATGAAAATTGAATGCTATATATTTTACATTGGGTGAAACAAAGTTGATATTGTATATGATAACAGCAGCGAGATTACTGATAGGTCAATATTGGAAAAATGAAGTTATGCCTACTATTGAGGAATGGACTTTGAAGATGGCCAGCTTTGCAGAGATGGCGAAGATTTCAGCATATCTAAAAGATCGCTCACAAGAGACTTATGTATGGGAGTGGAAAAAATGGATAGATTATGTGCAGAATAAATATCAAACTAGGAAATATCAGATAGCTTTTAATTGAAAGTATTATATAGAGATAGAATATTTGAATTTTGTGAAGATGTCAAAATATACAGGGGGTGGAGGGGTTCAAGTTTTATAAACAAAGGGGATGTTGATTTGGATTATATTCTGTGGAAGTCCGGGGGGGAGGGGTGGGTTGGGGGGGTTAGGGAGGTGAGGGAGGGTTGGGGGAGGAATTGGGGACAAAATGTAATTGTAAAACTTTTTCAATTAAAAAAAAAAGAAAATTGAATGCTATATAAATAAAACAAATAAAACATGGGGAGAAAAAGTAGGTAGTACTTCATTCACGTCATCAGCACTTTTTCTTATCTCATCCTGAAGACATTCCTGAAACCCACTGACATCGCTTACAATTGTCTTCCATGAGAGGGTTGTCCTTGGGTTTTTTCAATGTGCTCAGTGGTGCAGGTTTAGTGTAGAGATGAAGGCATCGGGCTGGAAACTGATGAGACCATGAGTTCTAGGCCTGCCTTAAGCACAAAGCCAGCTGGGTGAGCTTGGGACAGTCCCTCTCTCTCAGCTCTAGGAAGGAAGCAATAGCAACCGCTTCTGAAGTTCCTTTCCAAGAAACCTGCTGTGGGAAGAAATATCCATTTGGTTCAGTTCCAAGCTGGGAGAAAGACACTGGAAACATGGTGGCTGATTGAAAAGAAAGTTTAATGATGAACAGAACCACCAAGCACATGGTTCTGGTGCAGCCTGACCACATGGAGTTGAGAGTGGGGTTGTTTTATACCTTCTCTTGGGCTTTGCACTTGAGCTTCCTGTTCCTGTGCAAGAACATGTGTTCTATTGGCTGTTGTCAGTTTGTCAACTCGTAAAGCATTCCTGGCCTGCTCTCTAGTTGCCATAGGCAGGAGGGGAGAAAAGTGGCAGGGCAGCATGGCACAGCCACAACCAGAAGCACATTCCACACATAACTTTCTCAAGGCTGTATTCCAGGTTACCAGAACCAGCCGAAGAGGTGTGATCTTTACAGCCCGCGAAAGTGTTCCGTTGGAGAATGTGATTTATGTGACCCACCCTGGGAAGAGGGGGGAAACAGAGACATAGTTAGGCTGTAAATTACATGGGGCAAAGCTGACTTCACTTGGGTACGTGCTGACATGTTGCTCCTAATAAATAACTGGATTTCTTTTTAAACTTGGCTCGAGGCTTATGATTTAATTAGGGCATCCATCGGAACCCTGATACAGACTCCCATGGGGCCATGTTAGCGGTTATGTAGGGGTCATAGCTGGCTTTATAGGCAAAGTATAAATCCTAGGTGTTTGTCTGAGCTAAGTTTGGTTGAAGTTTCTGAGGGTGTTGCAATAATTCCTATTATGGCTTAATGGCTTTCCTCCTGTGTTGGCTCTTGGGTATTTGCTTATGAATAGAGTTATCTAGTTCTCAATAAACTCTTTATCTCTTAAGTGCTGATATCTGCTGTGAGCTATTAAGACAAGGTGGGGCTGCTTTCTGTCTCCAAGACCATGTTTCTCCCTTTGGGAAATATAATTATCTGCCTTTTTAATATTTCCCAAAATATTTCATTCTTCTAGGAGAGAGGTTGGTGCTAACTTTCTACACTGCCAAGGGACTTTTGCTGGCAGAATCCAAGAACCAAACCTAATTTTGAACTAAAGGAGGAGGGGGAAAAAAACGACTAAATATAGTTAGGCTTTTGGTTTATTCCATACATTGGCATTACGATTTCTTGTATTTATAAAGAAATACCGTATTTTTTGGAGTATAAAATGCAGTTTCCCCTCCCTCTAAAAGAGGGTGGAAATGTTGGTGTGTCTTGTATACCAAATACAGCCCTTTGGCCTCCCGAAGCCCCATCCTGTTCATCCCATTTTTAGCAAAAATGGGGTGCACAGAGGGTTTGGGAGGCCTGCAGAGTGCTCCTGGGGGCTGGAGAAGGCAAAAATGCCCCCATTTTTGTGAAAAACAGGGCTGTTTTTACCCATTTTTTGCAAAACGGGGGCATTTTTGCCCTCCTTCAGCCCCCAGGAGCACTCTACAGGCCTCCCAAACCCTCTGTGTGCCCCATTTTTCAGAAAAATGGGTGAAAAACAGGCCCATTTTTGCAAAAAACAGGAGACACAGAGGGTTTGGTAGGCCTGCAGAGTGCTCCTGGGGCCAGGGAGGGCAAAAACGTTTTTTTTTTTCTTATTTACCTCTTCAAAATCTTGATGCGTCTTATACATCAGTGTGTCTTATAGTCCGAAAAATACGGTAGTTTACAGTCCTTGCAGGCCTAATCTGTGCTAAACTCCAGAATGGATAAAGCACATACCATGTGACTCCACTTCCACATTTTTAATTTAATGTAGGAAGGAATGACAGAAGTGAGATAGCACCTTCCTATTGTGTGCGTCTCAGATTTACCGAGTTGCTCACTGAATTCCATAGAAGGATGGATTAGATGCAATTATGCTTAATCCAGCGAGACACTTCCTCTGCTCATTGCCATGGGAACCATTTCATTGTGGAACTTTAGATGTTAAGAAAGTGCATTCTCCTGAATTCCGAATTTTCGCACACTGTCCCAGTTGCTTTTCAAAGTCAGTTGAGCTAAGTGATGCCGCCTTATGAGAGTCTTGGGTCTTGGTGATTTCTTGAATGTCATCTTAATTGCTTGAATGTGGGTGGGTGGATTGCACAAGACCACTTAAAAGAGTTATTTCCTTGGCATGCTTGCAGTCTATACCCCCTCCACAAATAAGTCCATAAATTCCTCATGCTTCTTAGATCTTTAAAAGTCATTTTTATTCTATTGACCCTTTAATCCTAGCTATGTTTTATTGGTGTCCATCCTGAAGGAAGGCTGAAGGAGGCTTTTTAAAAAAATCATTTTTATTTATTTCTATTGTTGCGTCTATTCTTTTTAATGTGTTGCCCACAGCCTTTTGTGTTGACAAGTGTAAAAACTGTCAAATCCAGAAAGAAAATAAACATAAGACATATAAAATAACTGGGAAGATGAGCGGTCTTTGAATCTGACAAATGTCTTCATGGAAATACGCTGTCTTTTGACTTGACACCGATGCCAGCATTATCCATCTCATAAATGTTGATTTTGGAGAAATAATCAGGAGGTTGTCAAAAACAGATCTGGGTAATCAAGAGGACAATATGAGAAGGCGGATTAAATTCTTGCCATCCAATTGAAAGACCCGTGTATTAAAACACCCATAAAGCTTAGGCACTGGCTGAAAACACGAAGCCGAATAAAAAGGAAGAATGATTTTGGAACCGGAGAGAAGCTGAGTCTGCATCACATCTGTGAATGACAAGAAAGATAATAGCGTTGCCCATGGAGACCAAACATGGAAGCCAAAGTACACTGGGAGGGAAAATAAGAAGTTTGGGGGGTGGGTGGGTTTGGACATATTAGGTTTAAGATGCCTCAGGCATCCAGAAGCAATCTTTAGACAGACTGTTGCAGAGACAAATCTGAACTGAAGAGCAGAGATCAAGGAAATACATCTGAGGACGATCAGCATAGAATTGGTGAAAGGGTTGGAATCTTGATAACAGCTCCCAGGGGTTGAGTGTGCAGGTCTGACGAGAAGACAGCAAAGAGTTAAGAGCAGAACAAAAGGGGAAAGCGAAGGAAAGAGAGAAAATATTAAATAGAGAACTGCCAAAAGAAAAGAAACAGAACAGAGTTGGAAGGGACCTTGGAGGTCTTCTAGTCCGACCCTCAGCTCAAGCAGGAGATCTTATACCATTTCAGACAAATGGCTGTCCAGTCTCTTCTCAAAAGCCTCCAATGATGGGGTGCCTACAACTTCAGCGCTTCAAGAGATTGATACAAAACACAAATACCAGTGATGGGTTGTCCCCGGTTCAGACCGGTTCGCAAGAACAGGTAGTAAAACTGGCGGGAGGCTCTGCCCACTGATCCAGACGTCATCATAAGTGAACTGCACATGTGCAGAAGAACGTGGGCACGGGCATGATGCAAACCAGTAGTAACGTTAAATAGAACCCACCCCTGACAGATACACTTAAAAATGAACCTTCATCCATTTGAATTTGACACCTTCTGACTTCAATCTTTGGTTATCATTCTTATATCTTCGTTCTTATATATTTACACACACACACACACACACATACACAAGAGCAGTTTTTGTAGAATGGTCTATTGGTCACTCTTTTAGTGTACTTTTGACATTATTTTATTATACAGTATATGTATGAGGGCTTTCCTTCCTTCTGGATCAATGAGGGTACCTCATTAACGAGGGTGAGGAAGAAAAAAAATCGTATGAGCTCACTTACCTTAAAGCAAAATTGCTCAGCTTCATTTAGCCTGAGAGTCACGCTGGCGTGAAGAAAACTTTTTTATATGGCTTTAAATAGTTGAAAGAGTAAATAGAAGAAGAAATCAAAAGAGGAATTGGGAGGGGTTGGGAAAGACCCGCTTTTGAGGGGCAGGAGAAAGCTTGGCTCTGTTTGAAGGTAAATTTGAGTACCCATTCCCTTAAGAGAGTCAAAGGAGCCCTAAAAATACCTCCCAAAATGGGAGAAATTGGATCTAATTCAGAGGTGGTATTCAGCAGGTTCGTACCGATTCAGGCAAACCGGTAGTGGAGATCATGGATGGGCCCAACCACCCACTCACCTGCTCACCCGCTCACCTGCCCTGGTTCTATGCTGTCCTATCTAAGCACGGTTTTGAGGCCGGGTGCATGCGCGGGAAGGTATGCGTGAGGCGAACTGGTGGCAACAAAATGTGAAACCCACCGCTGATCTAATTGGATCAACTTGGAGGATTCTAGATATTCTGAAAGGGTGTAATTGACGCCTTAATTATCTCATGTTAGCTATTACGCAAAAAATAAGGACAAGCAACCTGAAATTTATATCCCACCAATCTAGGAACATGAAAGATTGTAGTTTATATAAAGGCTGATGTGTCCATTTTTTTTTCTTTTTTCTTTGTACGTTCTTAAGAGATTCGTTAGTCATGACAAGAATTCAGACACATGGCTGAAATAGGATGAAGATGCCATCCATTGCTGTTCATGCAAAAGAGAGGAGTTGTCAATGACCGTTTCTCTCTAAAATGGATATTCTTCTCCATGGATGCTATCTAGTATATCTTCTGAGGGGTGGCATCAGGGGTGGTATTCACTTACTTTCCCTACCGGTTCACAAATGTGAATGTGCACTTCCATGCATGCACACAGCCTTCTGCACATGTGCATGGCCTGAAAAATGTGCCTAAGTAGGATGGCATAGAACGGAGATGGGTGGGGAGCCCACCTGCGATTTTCACTATTGGTTCACCCGAACCGGTCCGAACCGGCTAAATACCACTTCTGGGTGGCATCACAGTAAAATGACGCCAGAGCTGTTGTGACTCTGACTCCCGAGCCTGTCCTAACAGTGGGAGAGGACTCAGAAGGTGAAGGAGAGGATTTGGCAAGGCCTCCCTCTCCAGGATCCTCCTCTCTGGCAATGGCTCAGGTTTCCTCAAAAGGCCAAGAGATATGCCAGGAGCAAGGCACTTCGGAGCAGCCGCAGATAGAGAGCGAGGGGGATGAGTTTTGGCTGGATCCCAGACAGTGTCGGAAGGATAAACGCATGCAGCAGAGAAAGAGGCGTGGGCGGGCCAGAGATTGAGCTGAGTCACTGGACCACACCCCACAAGGGATAAAAGGGTGTGTGTCGGCAATTCAGGCCTTGTAACGGACAAATTGAAAAGCTCGGAAGTCATATTGTGTTTCTAGAACCCTGTTAGAATCTCTTTTTGGATTTCTTCGGACTGGATTTTGACAATTCTTTGCTTTGTGGAATTAATCTGGTATATCGGACTGAGGAGAAAAAACCTCCCTTAGTGAGTAAAATCTCTTGGCAGGCAGTTCAAGGTTCGCTGCCAAGACTGTTATCCTAAAGGAATTCCTGACTGTTTGATTCATTAACTCCTGGCTGTCTGTTTGTGTGTTGCGTGCGACGGGGACAGAACAAGAGCAGTGGTGGGTTGCCCCTGGTTCGGACCGGTTCGCAAGAACCGGTAGTAAAACCGGCAGGAGGCCCCACCCCCACCCCCCACCCCGGATGTCATCATCAGCGATCTGCACATGTGATCCCATTGCAAACTAATAGTAAAGGTAAGTAGAACCCACCCCTGTGCCAGAGGTAGAAAAACACCATATTCAGGAGAAGAAGCACTTTGTTTATCATACTTGTGGGAAGTACACTCCAAAAGGACAGTGCCAGGAACCCCTAAAACAGTGCAGAAAATAAAAACAGCTTTTTTTCCTTAAAGAGAGAAAGGTGATGAGGCAAGCGCTCCAGAGATAACGGCAAGTCTGGGCAGACTGCCAAGAGCTATTACTAGAAATAACAAAGCAGATCCTGAAAATACTTAAGGAATTATACTTAAATACTTAAGTTATTATTAACTAAAAATAACTCACCTGGAACTCCCCTTTTCCTCTTTCCTGACAGAATTAACTCACAGGATAGGAAAGACAAAGGTCCAGAGGGGTAGTAGGTTGCCCCTGGTTTGAACCGGTTCACAAGAACCGGTAGTAAAACTGGCAGGAGGCTCCGCCCACCAACCCTGACATCATCAGGAAGCTTCTGCGCATGTGTAGGAGCGCGCACATGGCCCCGTTGCAAACCAGTAGTAAAGGTAAGTACAACCCACTCCTGGTCCAGGGACAGGATTAACCCATTAAGGCAGGAAGATAGAACTCAGGGCAATCCCTTTAACTAGAGGCACACAAATAACTCCATCAAACTGTAGGAGCTTCAAAGGAAAATCAAGAATAAGAAGGCGTGGGTTTGCCCCCCCCTTCCCCCTCAATCTGCTTGCAAGCCAGGAACGCTCGAGCTGTGTCACTTTTTGCTTCTTGCCTTCCTACGTTAAAAGAATTCCACTTTCTGGCAGCTGGCTTCTGCATCCATTTCTTCTCAGCGTCTGCGTTGTGTCCCAGCTGGGAACGAACCGGGGAAATTTCTTCCAACATACTGACACAGATGCCCATCTGACAGGAGCCTGATAATTCACGTTGTCTTGCTCTCTGGGCTATGCAACACACCGTTCTTTTGAGAACCATCATTTTATTTTGCTTGTATTTTTTTTTTTTTTTTTTTTTGCACAAGCATAGCAAGAATAATTCTTAGCAGGGAGTGTCAACCATTACCAGTGCTGTCAAGTCTGTATTTCTCTTGGGAAAGGGAGTAAAATTTTAAGTTCTGAAGTGACTCCACTCTCTAAGAATATTTCTTATACAATCTACTTATCCTTCCTAATTGATGCAGGCCCACATCATTTCGAACATAAATGGGACATCATGTTTAGAAATATGCAGCGTGCCTACTTTTCTCTAACAAGCCTTGCTACTTTTGCATTCCTGAATCAAGCACCAGCAGATAAATGTCACACTGGAAGCAAATTTTTATCTTCCTCCTGAGTTGTGTTGACATTTAATATCTATAAATTATTTTGACAGTTCAACCTAGCCTCTGAAGTTATCGCCTGACTGTCAGGGAAATATCACGAAAGGCTGAACTGCGCATTCCTTTTTCAACTTCTATATGAAATAAAGTTTTAATTAGCAACCCAGACGTTATTTCTCTCCCCCCACCCAAGCTCTGTACATCCCTCTACGCTAATGCATTCAAATAAATGATGCATCTTACTTTCTACTCATAGACTTGTTGACATTTTGAGGTCATCACTAAATCTGGGAGCATGTGAGTGCTTCCTGCTCTAAATATTATTGATAAACACAACCTTATATTACGTTTCATGAGAGCACCACAGCGGTTTTATACCGTTGCTCTGTTTGCAATTTTATTACGTTGCTCTTTGTGCTGTCATTTCAGACATGATACCAGAAACAAAAGAAGGCTTGCCTCCGAAAGACAACTACTCCAATTTTGGGAACCACAAGTACATCTGAAAGTTGAATAGCTACTCTGTTGTGGAAGGTTATTTGCATTACATTGTTAAATAAGAATCTGAATTTGTTGTACTACTAAAAAAATCAAATCTCCGGGGCTTGTAATAAGTTCTACAGCTGTGCAGAATTTTTGCATTTGATCTAAAAAGAGAGTTTGGAAAACACAGAAGAGTAAACGCAACTTCTGCCTGCCGCTTTTTAAAACGGGGTTGTCGTTTCCAGATTACACAGCTGCCCTCTTATCAAGCTCTTAATGGAAATCTGGGATTTTTAGATAATAATAATAATAATAATAATAATACATTGAAAGTTGCTAAAAGTATTGTTGATTGAAGTACAAGGTAAGACGATAAATTAAAATAATGTGATCCAAGGATTTCTGTCAGCTATAAGAAGTCAGGCGAGAGTTCAAAAGTACTACAAGTTTATTTAGAATAGAATGGAATGGAATGGAATGGAATGGAATGGAATGGAATGGAATAGAATAGAATAGAATAGAATAGAATAGAATAGAATAGAATAGAATAGAATAGAATAGAATAGAATAGAATAGAATAGAATAGAGAATTAGAGTAGAGTGGAATGGAATGGAGTGGAGTGGAATGGAATAGAATAGAATAGAATAGAATAGAATAGAATAGAATAGAATAGAATAGAATAGAACAGAATAGAATAGAATAGAATAGAATAGAATTCTTTATTGGCCAAGTGTAATTGGACACACAAGGAATTACACAAAGATTCGTTTAACAACTGCTTGCTTGTTTTCTTGCAGATGTTTCATTACCCTAACTAGATTCTATTCTATTCTATTCTATTCTATTCTATTCTATTCTATTCTATTCTATTCTATTCTATCCTATTCTATTCCATTCCATTCCTTCTATTCTATTTTCCATTAGTCCTATTCTATTCTATTCTATTCTATTCTATTCTATTCTATTCCATTCCATTCCATTCCATTCCATTCCATTCCATTCCTTCTATTCTATTTTCCATTAGTCCTATTCTATTCTATTCTATTCCATTCCATTCCTTCTATTCTATTTTCCATTAGTCCTATTCTATTCTATTCTATTCTATTCTATTCTATTCTATTCTATTCTATTCTATTCTATTCTATTCTATTCCATTCCATTCCATTCCATTCCATTCCATTCCATTCCATTTCATTCCATTCCTTCTATTCTATTTTCCATTAGTTCTATTCTATTCTATTCTATTCTATTCTATTCTATTCTATTCTATTCTATTCCATTCCATTCCATTCCATTCCATTCCTTCTATTCTATTTTCCATTAGTCCTATTCTATTCTATTCTATTCTATTCCATTCCTTCTATTCTATTTTCCATTAGTTCTATTCTATTCTATTCTATTCTATTCTATTCTATTCTATTCTATTCTATTCTATTCCATTCCATTCCATTCCCTCTATTCTATTTTCCATTAGTCCTATTCTATTCTATTCTATTCTATTCTATTCTATTCTATTCTATTCCATTCCATTCCATTCCATTCCATTCCATTCCATTCCTTCTATTCTATTTTCCATTAGTCCTATTCTATTCTATTCTATTCTATTCTATTCTATTCTATTCTATTCTATTCTATTCTATTCTATTCTAATTTCCATTAGTCCTATTCTATTCTATTCTATTCTATTCTATTCTATTCTACTCTACTCTACTCTACTCTACTCTACTCTACTCTACTCTACTCTACTCCATTCCATTCCATTCCATTCCATTCCATTCCATTCCATTCCTTCTATTCTATTTTCCATTAGTCCCATTCTATTCTATTCTATTCTATTCTATTCTATTCTATTCTATTCTATTCTATTCTATTCTATTCTATTCTATTCTATTCCATTCCATTCCATTCCATTCCATTCCATTCCATTCCATTCCATTCCTTCTATTCTATTTTCCATTAGTCCTATTCTATTCTATTCTATTCTATTCTATTCTATTCTATTCTCTTCTATTCTATTCTATTCTATTCTATTCTATTCTATTCCTTCTATTCTATTTTCCATTAGTCCTATTCTATTCTATTCTATTCTATTCTCTTCTATTCTATTCTATTCTATTCCTTCTATTCTATTTTCCATTAGTCCTATTCTATTCTATTCTACTCTACTCTACTCTACTCTACTCTACTCTACTCTACTCTACTCTACTCTACTCTACTCTACTCTACTCCATTCCATTCCATTCCATTCCATTCCATTCCATTCCATTCCATTCCATTCCTTCTATTCTATTTTCCATTAGTCCTATTCTATTCTATTCTATTCTGTTCTATTCTATTCTATTCTATTCCATTCCATTCCATTCCATTCCATTCCATTCCTTCTATTCTATTTTCCATTAGTCCTATTCTATTCTATTCTATTCTATTCTATTCTATTCTATTCTATTACATTCCATTCCATTCCATTCCATTCCATTCCATTCCATTCCATTCCATTCCATTCCTTCTATTCTATTTTCCATTAGTCCTATCCTATCCTATCCTATCCTATCCTATCCCATCCCATCCCATCCCATCCCATCCCATCCCATCCCATCCTATCCTATCCTATTCCATTCCATTCTAATTCTGAGCACTGATGATATTACCTAGTTTGGGTAATGAAACATCTTCAGGAAAACAAGCAAGCTCAGAGAGCACCAAAGACTCTTCATTTCATCCCTGAGCTACAAATATTCTCCTTTAAAGGTCATAAAATGGGTCCAAATGATTGCATTGTGGTCATCGATAGAAGACTAGCTATTTTGCAGAAAATCACCCCAAACGCTCTTCTATGTTTGCGATCTACAGTTCAAATTAATCATTTTATGATATATTATGGATATTTGTGTGAGGGGAAAATAACATTGTTTATTATCTCTTTCTCGAGTCATTAAGTACGTATAATTAGGAGTGAGACAAGACTTAAACTGAAAAAATAAAATAGCCATGATCACTGCAATTTATACAGTATATAGTGACATTTTGAACTAAAATGTTGACATTTCAAAAAATTAAGTAATATTCAAGTGTTGCAAAATTATTGTGACAAGTAATAATGTTAAACTTTGCTGGTGATTATGAAAGGTCACTTATGGTGCTCATGTGAAAACAGAGATCAACATTTATCAAATGATTACAAAACCATGGTTTTATTTGAAAGTGGATGGACTAATAATAGAGTGGTATACTCAGAACTATACTCTTTTGAATGCAGTTAGAGCTTAGGTCCAAATACAGGATCATATTCTATTTTCCCTATCGCAGGAGAACACATATCCATGATCCAAAGAAGTTGTATTCCTATATCACTGTTGTGATCCACCAGCAGCCTGCAGAGCTGGCAGCAGAGCCCGACAGTGAGGCGGCTGGGGAGGAACATGGGCCAGTCCTGAAGTCTGGGGAAGGCTCGGAAGAGGGCTCTGCGTTGGAGACAGAGATGGGGCCAGGACCATCTGGGAGTTATGCATGAACTCCGGAGCCTCCAGAGTCAGATATCAGAGAGGCAGAGGAACAGGAGGAGCTTGTTTCTAGTGCACACATGCGCAGAGCTGTCAGAAGGCAAGAACAGTTAAAACAAAAGGGACGACTTGGGAGTAAGGCCTGGAGATGATCGGCCCCTTCCATAAGGCTTAAAAGAGGAGCAAAGGCACGTGGGCCCTTTGCAGGAAAGCAACGTTGTTAATTCTGTTCCCAGTCGGCATCTCTGTTTGATTCTGGACCCCATGTGGCTTTGCCAAGTGGGTCTTTGGCAGTGTGTCAAGGGAGATAAAGGTTGGTGATTATCCCGAAAGACTTCTCCTGAAGGACTTTTTGCAACTAATTGGGACTCAGCTGTGAATGAACGTAATTCACAGCTGTTGCAATAAAAAAGGTTTTTGGGACTACTCGTGTGTTTTAATGACTCAGGAAGCCGAGGTCACAACAATCACCAGGTATACACATATGTGAATTCCATAAGGTTATATTATTTTTAATTAAGATTTTTATTTTCTTTTAATACAAAACACTCCATCATTCATTAAACAGCAATTATGGGATAGAAATTATAAGTTAACAATGTCAACTGCATACAAAGAGAATTTGTATAAGATGTTTTATAGATGGCATCTGTCACCTGAAAGACTGGGGAAAATGTTTAAAGATAAATCAACTAAATGTTGGAAATGCCATCAGACACTGGGATCGTATTTCATCATATGTGGTGGACATGTGCAGAAGCAAAAAAAAAAATACCGGGCAAGAATTTGTATGTGGTTGGAGAAGATGACACAGCAGCATATTGATTTAAAACCTGAGATATTCCTGTTGGGGATTTTACCAGGGAATTATAGTAAAGAAAATTGTATACTTGCTCGGTGCTCTGGACCGAGTCGTGCCTTTGCGGCCTCTGACCCGACACTGAACCTGCCCGGCCCCTTGGTTTTCCGAGGAGCTGAGGGGGATGAAGCGCCGGAAAAGACGCCTAGAGAGTGGTTGGAGGGCCAGTCGCTCCGAATCCGACCGAACACTAGTTAGGTCTCATATTAAGACCTATCTAGTGGCGATAAAAGCGGCAAAGCGTAACCACTTTTCCGCTCTTATTGCATCAGCAGATAACCGCCCAGCCGCCTTGTTTAGGGTGACTCGCTCCCTCCTACATCAGGGAGCGCGGGAAGACCCCTTGCAAGGGCAGGCTGAGGATTTTGCACAGTATCTGCACGATAAAATCGCTCAGATTCGGGAAGGCTTGGACTCTGACTGGGTAGATCCCAGCGGGGTGACTGAGGCTGGTCTTGAGAATGTTATCTGGGATGAGTTCGACCCTGTGACTCCTGAGGACGTGGACAGGATCCTGGGGAGGCTAAACGCAACCACATGTTTATTGGACCCGTGCCCCTCCTGGCTGGTACTGGCCACCCGGGAGGTAACACGAGGCTGGCTCCAGAGGATCATAAATGCTTCTTTGAGGGAGGGTTTCTTGCCTCCCGCCTTGAAAGAGGCGGTGGTGAGGCCCCTCCTCAAGAATCCTTCTCTGGACCCGGCCGTTTTGGCAAACTATCGTCCGGTCTCCAACCTTCGCTTTGTTGCGAAGGTTGTGGAGAGTGTGGTTGCGCGACAGCTCCCACAGTTCCTGGATGAAACCGTCTATCTAGATCCGTGCCAGTCCGGCTTCAGGCCTGGGTACAGCACGGAGACGGCATTGGTCGCATTGGTGGATGATCTCTGGAGGGCTCGGGACAGGGGTTGCTCCTCTGTTCTGGTCCTATTAGACCTCTCAGCGGCTTTTGATACCATCGACCATGGTATCATGCTGCGCCGGCTGGAGGGACTGGGGGTGGGAGGCACCGTGCTGCGGTGGTTCTCCTCCTATCTCTCTGACCGGTCGCAGTCTGTGTTGGCAGGGGGGCAGAGGTCGACCTCGAGGCACCTTGCTTGCGGGGTGCCACAAGGGTCGGTCCTCTCGCCACTCCTGTTCAACATTTATGTGAAGCCGCTGGGTGAGATCATCCTTGGTTTTGGGGTGCGATGCCATCTGTACGCTGATGACACTCAGCTGTACATTTCCACCCCAGACCACCCCAATGATGCCCTCGAAGTGATGTCCCAGTGTCTGGAGGCCGTGCGGGTCTGGATGGGGAGGAACAGGCTTCGGCTCAACCCTTCCAAGACCGAGTGGCTGTGGATGCCGGCGTCCCGGTATAGCCAGCTGGTGCCATCGCTGGCTATTGGGGGCGAGTCACTGACCCCCACAGAGGGGGCTCGCAACTTGGGCATCCTCCTGGACACACGGCTGTCTTTAGAAGAGCATATGACGGCCGTGGCCAGGGGTGCTTTTTATCAGGTTCGCCTGATACGCCAGTTGCGCCCCTTTCTGGATCAGGACTCCTTGTGCACAGTCACTCATGCCTTGGTTACGTCACGCCTGGACTACTGTAACGCTCTCTACATGGGGCTCCCCCTGAGGAGCATCCGGAGTCTCCAGCTGGTGCAGAATGCGGCCGCACGGGTGATTAAGGGAGCGACGTGGCGCTCCCACGTAACATCTCTCCTGCGCGAGCTGCATTGGCTCCCGGTGGTCTTCCGGGTGCGCTTTAAGGTGTTGGTTCTCATCTTTAAAGCGCTCCATGGCTTAGGGCCAAGGTATTTGCGAGACCGCCTGCTGCTACCGATAACCTCCCACCGGCCAATACACTCTCACAGAGAGGGCCTCCTCGGGGTGCCGTCGGTCAGGCAATGTCGGCTGGTGGCCCCCAGGGGGCGAGCCTTCTCTGTGGGGGCACCCGCCCTGTGGAATGAGCTGCCTCCCGGAATACGATTGATCCCGGACCTCCGGACCTTCCGTAAAGCCCTGAAGACGTTTTTATTTCATCAAGCCGGCCTAACCTAAATGGTTTTTAACTGGGATTTTAAATTTTATGGATTTGGGGTTTTAAATTGGGTAGCCAATTATTTAATTTTTTTTAATTATCTTAACTTTTGTATTTGTATGTTTTTTTAATTTTGGCTGTTCACCGCCCTGAGTCCCTTCTGGGAGAAGGGCGGTATACAAATTAAATAAATAAATAAATAAATAAATAATACTTGATTATTCATGTAATAACTGCGGCTAGAATTGTATTTGCACAGAATTGGAAAGGCGAAGAGATTCCTGCAGATGAAAATGTGATTAAGAAAATATTGGAATGTGCAGAAATGAATAGATTAACACTTGCAATTAAAGAAAAGGAAGAATCTGATTATTATAATATATGAGATTTATTTTATCAATGGTTAGAGAATAAATATGAAAGTAATGCATAATAATGTTAAATCAGTTAAGTAGAGAAATGTTATAATAATAGATACGTTCAATATTAAGCATTAGTATTAAAATAAGAGTAGATATAAATAATGAATATGGTGATAAGCTTTAATTGTTATGACACAAAAAAATTGTACCCAGACGACACACTTTTTAATGAATGAAGATTATATTAATTAATTGATATGTAATGGACTGCAATGAAATAGCAGTTTTCTGGGTAGGGGTTTAAGACAAGGGGTGGCATAGTTTGGAGCAGGATAGAAGACAGATTTAGAATAGCCATTCCATAGTATCTCTCAATCTCCCTAACTCTTCAGTTAGGGTGAGAGAAGTAAAAGGTTAAGTTTGGCAAGATTCTATCTGTTAGATGTAAGCAAATAAAGAACTGAACTTTAGTAGGATTAAAACATTGAAAAATGACAGAATGAAGGATGAAACTTTAATATAAATAGATGTGAAGAGCTAAATAAGGGAAATATGAATAACAAAGCAGGCGAAAGATGGAAGATAGAAAAGAAACGTATTTGAATATTATGGTGACATGGGGAAAAAAGTTAAAATAGAGATAGAAATAAGTGGGGAATAATAATGTGTATGTATATGTGTATATATGTGTGTGTGTGTGTGTCACACATATTTCTCCTCAGCCGGGTATTAATTATTTCCTCAACAGTGGAAAATAAAACTAGACTTAAGACGAAAGCACTAGCAACCTTCTAATTAAGCTTCATCTGAGTCTTTTGTTTTGTATGTGCTGTCAAATACTTTATTTTATTTATGTAATTATTTATTTTGTCGAGTACGTATTAGATAATATATGTAAGTATAAACATAAATTGAATACATAAAATGAATACAATTAAAGGGAACATTAGGACAGGGATGGTAGGCAAGCTGGTGCACTTATGCACGCCCCTTACAGACCTCTTAGGAATGGGGTGAGGTCAACAGTAGACAGTCTTAGGTTAAAGTTTTGGGGGTTTTGGGATGAGACCACAGAATCTGGTAGTGTATTCCAGGCATTGACCACTCTGTTGCTGAAGTCATATTTTCTGCCATTGAGTTTGGAGCGGTTCACTTTAAGTTTCTATCTATTGTGTGCTCGTGTATTGGTGTGGTTGAAGCTGAAGTAGTCATTGACAGGAAGGACATTGTAGCAGATAATTTTATGAGCTATGCTTAGGTCATACTGAAGGCAGCGTATTTCTAAATTTTCTAAGCCTAGAATTTCAGGTCTGGTGGCATAAGGTATTTTGTTGCGAGCAGAGGAGTGGAGGATTCTTCTTGTGAAATATTTCTGGACACATTGTGTTAATGTTCAATATGCAGTGAAGGTTTCCAGACAGATGAGTTGTATTCAAGAATTGGTCTAGCAAATGTTTTGCATGCTCTGGTTAGTAGTGTAATATTACCGGAGAAGAAGCTACGCAAGATTAGGTTTTACAACCCTTAAATGCCTTATTGGCGATGTTGTTACAGTGGGCTTTGGCACTGTAGATCATTTGATATGAGTACTCCAAGGTCCTTGAAAGAGTGAGGGTTATCTACAAGGTCGTGTCCACTTAGCTTGTATTTTGTATTTTGGTCAAAACCAAGCTTGGAAGTTGTTTTCAATCATCAGGACCCATTCTGATTAAGTAGAAATGATTCGGAGGGAGGGTAGAGAATCACAAATGGTATTCTTGGGTATGGGAATATAAATTTGGTAGCCTGCATGTTTGTTTGTTCGTTTATTTATTTATTAGGAATGCATTTATGCTACTTCAGTTGCCTGGCTCCAATCTATCAATCGACCAACCCAATATTGTGCCAGTGATATCCAAAAAGATTCCATTTATAAGAAATTAAAATTTCTAATAATTCTTCCTGTGGGGGGAAAAGGATAAAAACTAATACAAACTAAAAAAAGAAAGTGCATAAAACAAAAACAAAACAAAATAAAATAGAAAAGAATGAAAAAAATAAGGATATAATAAATGAAAAGAAATATATAAAGAGTTGACTTTCCCTTTATTGCAACAGCTATGTATAATTTTTATAATTTAATACCTTCTCTTGAAATGCAAAAAAATGGTTTCTTCTTCTCATATCAGTGGTGGATTGCCCCCAGTTCGGACCGGTTGTGAACTAGTAGTAAAATTGGCAGGAGGTTCCGTCCACCACACCAGATGTCATCATAGACGATCTGTGCAGGCACAGAAGCTTGGTGCACACGCTTGCTTTGCTTGCGCGCGTGTGCAATCCCGTTGCAAACCGATAGTAAAGATAAATAGAACCTACTCTTGTCTCATATCCTATCTGAAGTTAAAACATCTAGGAATAACAGAAGCTACCGTTAATTGTGGTAAAGAAACCATCATTTCTGTAAGTGCTATTGAAAATATAGGATTTCAGAATCAAAAATCTCTTATCAAACTTTATCAAAAGAAACGCCAGCACACTTTTTAGAATTCTGGACTTGAGCATTCTTCAAATTTTGCTTGAACTAAAATAGTCTTCCAATGATGGTACTTGTCCTGTTTTTCTGTCACACACTCTAATATTTGGAAATGATTTTCCTGGATGCTGGTAATAAAATATCAGATGTCGGATGGGGAAAAAAATGAAAATATGGATCTCAGAGACATTAACAACTGCCAAACACATTTCCTGCCATGATGTATTCTCTTTAACATTTAGGTTCTCTCCAAAGATTAAAAGAAGTTATTGAAACCATGGGAATCTTTCGTTTTATTGGATCATTACTTGGCTAACTCTACCTACTTTGCCCATTCTCAACTCCTGCCTCAGGTTTAAAGACATTCACTTAAGCAATATTCAGTACAGTTCCAAATTACGGAATACAAAATGTTGTTGGACCAAAGTCCAGAGTCGTAGGACATGAGATGAGGGACAAATACATTTCAAAATGAATGAATGGATGTAGAAATAAGGAGAAATCAACCTAGAAATAAGGAGAAATTTTCTGACAGTGAGAACAATCAACCAATGGAACAGAAGTTGCCTTCGGAAGTTGTGGGAGCTTCATCCCTGGAGGCTTTCAAGAAGAGATTGGACTGTTAGAAATGATGTAGAGTCTCTTTCTTGGGTGGGGGTTTGGATTAGATGACCTACAAGTTCCTTTCCAACTCTGTTAATATGTGAATAAATGAATGAATGAATGAATGAATGAATGAATGAATGAATGAATGGAAGGGCAGTCTTGGAGGTCTTCTAGTCCAACCCTCTGCTCAAGCAGGAGACCCTACGTCATTCTAGATAAATGGCTGTCCAATCTCTTCTTAAGAACTTCCAGTGATGAAGTACCCATGGCTTGTGGAGGCAAGTCATTCCACTGCTTAATTGTTCTCACTGTCAGGGAATTTCTCCTAAGTTCTAGGTTGGCTCTCTCTCTGATTAGTTTCTATCCATTACTTCTTATCCTGCCTTCAACTACTTTGGAGAATAGATGATCTCCTTTTCAACATAACAGCCCCTCATACATTGGAAGACCAGTATCAATTCACTCCTAATCCTTTTATTTGTTAAACTAGACATAGCCAGTTCCTGAAACTGTTCACTGTATGTTTTAGCCTCCAGTCCTGTATATGAGGTTTGTTCATAGAGTAGAGTAGGGTAGGGTAGGGTAGGGTAGATTAGACTAGACTAGACTAGACTAGACTAGATTAAACTAGAATAGAATAGAATAGAATAGAATAGAATAGAATAGAATAGAATAGAATAGAATAGAATAGAACAGAACAGAACAGAACAGAACAGAACAGAACAGAACAGAACAGAACAGAACAGAATAGAATAGAATGATAGAGTTGGAAGGTACCTTGGAGGTCTTCTAGTCTAACTCCCTGCTTAGGCAGGAAACTCTACACCACTTCAGACAAATGGTTATCCAACATCTTCTTAAAAATTTCCAGTGTTGGAGCATTCACAACCTCTGGAGGCAACTTGTTCCACTGATTAATTGTTCTCACTGTCAGGAAATTTCTCCTTAGTTCTAAGTTGCTTCTCTCCTTGATTACTTTCCACCCATTGCTTCTTGTCCTTCCCTCAGATGCTTTGGAGAATAGCTTGACTCCCTCTTCTTTGTGGCAGCCCCTGAGATATCGGAACAGTGCTCCACCCATCTCAAAAATCAGAACTCTGGATGACTTATTTGACTCTACATTTATTGACACACATTCAACCATCAAATGAAAGAGAAGTCATCGGAGCACGAGAAATGCTCAAAGGCTTACAATCTTTCTTAAATCTTCCAACAATTTTGAGACTGTGAAACTAGGCACTGATTGCAGTAGGAGGAGAAGCATCTAGTATACCATATTCAGGGCTTGTTGGGTTGCATACTGCTTGATACATTTCAAGGCTACAGGGCACGGGTGAAATCCAGCAGGTTCTGACAGGTTCTGGAGAATCGGTAGCGGAAATTTTGAACAGTTTGGAGAACTGGCAAATACTACCTCTGGCTGGCCCCAGAGAGTGGTGGGAATGGAGATTTTGCAATATCCTTCCCCTGGAGTGGGGTGGGAATGGAGATTTTGCAGTATCCTTTCCTGCCATGCCCACCAAGCTACACCCACAGAACCAGTAGTAAAAAAAAAATTGGATTTCACCACTGCTACAGGGTACTGTTCTGCCAAATCCAGAAATTTAGTGAACGACTTAAAATAATGCAAATGTATTTCCAGACATTTCCCAACTGGAACAGCTGGGGAATAACTTTAATTGGAAAGAAACTCAAATCAAGTTGATTGTCAGATGGATCCCACCAGGCAAAGATGGGACCATTACTGTGATGTTCCTGGCAAACCTTGGAGAAAGGACTTTACAGGGAATTTATAATTGGCTGTCAGTTATGCCATATGGTAGCTAATAATCCACAATAAATGTTCAAGTCCCGTTTTACCACACCGATGATAGCTGGAAGATGCTCCAGGCATTGTCTTTGAACATCATCCTTTCAACTTGTGTAGAGGAGTTGAAGCTACATTTGTAGCTCCACTTCTTAGGGAGTATTGAATTAAATGGGATAGAGGTTTCAATACCAACATGGAGAAGGTTGTACTGTCAGTCATTCCTGCCTCGGAAGATCACCTGAGGAAATATCACCTGAAGCAGCATCTTGATGAGCTGAAATAGCAACACATTGTTAAATGAATAAATAACAGACAGATAGCAATTGCTTCAGAGGTTTAGAGGGTTTTCCAGAAGACCAGAAGATCAGGTCAAAGTATGACTGCACAAAAAAGCATTCATCCCATTTTCCAGGCTGTCCTTGATGCTCAAGAAATTGTCTAGCTTCCTCTATAATCAGTCTGATGCCTGTCCATCAAAAGTTGCTCCTGCTCTGAATTTTGAGTCAGGAAAGACTTAGTGTCTTTTGAGATTCTCAATCATCCATGTCCTGGTAGAATAGAATAGAATAGAATAGAATAGAATAGAATAGAATAGAATAGAATAGAATAGAATAGAATAGAATAGAATAGAATAGAATAGAATAGAATAGAATAGAATAGAATAGGACTAATGGAAAATAGATTTCAGCCTGACTGAAATCCATCTCACCTCTGCTCATTCTGTCTTAATGTCGTAGTAATAATAATAATAATAATAATAATAATAATAATAATAATAATAATAATAACAACAACAACAACAACAACAACAACAACAACAACAATACCACCTTACTCGGAACAGCTTACATCCTCCGATGATACCTTAACAGTTCTTAGGTCCTTGGTTAGTACTCGAGCTGCTGAGCTATTAACCAGCGTCAAAGGCTGTGAATCTCACTAAAGATTAACCAATAATAATAATAATAGAAATAAATAGAAATAGAAATAGAATAACAGAGTTGGAAGGGACCTTGGAGGTCTTCTAGTCCAACCCCCTGCCCAGGCAGGAAACCCTACTTCAGACAAATGGTTATCCAACATCTTCTTAAAAATTTCCAGTGTTGGAGCATTCACAACTTCTGCAGGTATTAATTGTTCTAACTGTCAGGAAATTTCTCCTTAGTTCTAAGTTGCTTCTCTCCTTGATTAGTTTCCACCCATTGCTTCTTGTCCTACCCTCAGGTGCTTTGGAGAATAGTTTGACTCCCTCTTCTTTGTGCAGCCCCTGAGATATTGGAACACAGCTATCATGTCTCTCCTAGTCCTCCTTTTCATCAAACTAGACATACCCAATTCCAGCAACTCTTCTTCATGTTTTAGCCTCCAAGTCCCCTAATTATCTTTGTTGCTCTTCTCTGCACTCTTTCTAGAATCTCAACATCTTTTTTACATCGTAGCTACCAAAACTGGATGCAATATTGCAAGTGTGGCCTTACCAAGGCATGATAAAGTGGTATTAACACTTCGCGTGATCTTGATTCTATCCCTCTGTTTATGCAGCCCAGAACTGTGTTGGCTTTTTTGGCAGCTGCTGCACACGGCTGGCTCATATCTAAATGGTTGTCCACTAGGACTCCAAGATCCCTCTCACAGTTACTGCTATTGAGCAAGGTACCACATATACATTATAATAATAGTAGAATAATCATATTCTGTCATAATGTCACTCATATCAGATATTAATACAATGAGCGAGTCCAGAGGTATTTCACGGGAAGAGTCCTCCACTCCTCTGCTCACAATAGAATCCCTTATGCCACCAGGCTTGAAATTTTGGGCTTAGACAATTTAGAAGTACTCCGCCTTTGGTGTGACCTAAGCGTAGTACACAAAATTATCTGCTACAACGTCCTACCTGTCAACGTCCTACTTCAGCTTCAACCGCAACATTACACGAGCACACAATAGATACAAACTTAAGGTAACCGCTCCAAACTCGATTGCAGAAAATATGACTTCAGCAACAGAGTGGTCAATGCCTGGAATGCACTACCTGACTCTGTGGTTTCATCGCCAAACCCCCAAAACTTTAACCTTAGACTGTCTACTGTTGACCTCACCCCATTCCTAAGAGGTCTGTAAGGGGCGTGCATAAGCACACCAGAATGCCTACTGTCCCTGTCCTACTGTCCCCATTTATTTGTATCCATTTCCTGTATCCATAATCATGTTTATACTTATATCTGTTATCGCAGTGTTTCTCAACCTTGGAAGCTTGAAGATGGGTGGACTTCAACTCCCAAAATCCCCCAGCCAGCAGCTGGGTGTTGAAGTCCACCCATCTTCAAGCTTCCAAGGTTGAGAAACACTGTGTTATCGTATAACATTTATTTATAAGTTATGTTATATCTGTTATCTTATACATGCTTGACAAAAATAAATAAATAATAAATAAATAAATTCTTGATCTCTCAGTTACCCAGTTGCATTGCTCCCATAACACCTGAAAATTCCTGTTGCATGTGCTCTGCTGACTGGGAATTGATCTGTGGTGAGTGCTGTCATTCACTGAATATAATACCATTTCTTCAGCAGTGCAGTTTAGGCAAACAAATTGCCATGAGACAAATAAGGACTACAGTTTTCACAAGGTGTTAGAATGCAGATGGGATAGATCAGGGGTGAAATGCTCCCGGTTCAGACCGGATCGCTAGAACCGGTAGCGATGGTGGCGGGTGGTTCGGAGAACCAGTAGCAAAAATCCCTGTGCCCCCCCCACCATGCCCAGCTGAGCCGCACGATCATCAGAAGCTTTTTTTTTTTTTACTTTTAAAAGCATTTTTTCTACAACCTCTTCCGACGGTTTTAAAAGTTTTTTAAAAAGACTCTGATGATTGCACGGCTCAGCTGGGATCATCAGAGGCTTTTCAAAACATTTTTTTTTTTTTGCAACCTCTTGGCCGAAGAGGTGGTAAAAAAAATGTTTTGAAAAGTCTCTGACGATCCCAGCTGAGTTGCCTAATCATCAGTAGAGGCATTTTTTAAAAAGCCTCTCTGACGATCCCAGCTGAATTGCCTGATCAGCAGAGGCTTTTCAAAGCATTAGAAAAAATGCTTTGAAAAGTTTTTTTTTTAAAAAAAAAAAAAGTTGGCCACGCCCACCCAGTCACATTACCCCACCACCACCAAGCCATGCCCACAGAACCGGTAGTAACAAATTTTACATTTCACCCCTGGGATAGATGAGAGCTGGCCATTCTGCCTTGCATAAGTCAAGCTGCCTAAATTACTCCAAATTGTCAAAGTTCAGGTTTTTAGAGCCATGTTGTAACCTAACCCTGGAGTTTGGTGTGCTAGTAATTTAATTCATTCTTCTCCAAATATTTCTCAGTAAAGGTATCTGAGAGAAAGAAAATAATGTAAAATACAACTGTTCAAAATCATGCTTCCCCCCTCCCCCCCCCCCAATGATATGATCAATAATGCCTTCGTATGAAAGAATAGCAGACTTCACTATTCTTGGGGGGTATAATTTTCCCTAAATGAAAGTATATTTGAATATCTTTTATGACATAATCTATTTCCTTCTCCTCTTCCTCCTGCTCTAAGCTGCAATCTATCTAAGCACATTATTAAATACACATTGAACATAATCAATGTGTATTAATTGCAGAATAATTGACTTTAAAAAAAAATCTAATTAGGTTTTACTTGCCTACCTTAAATTAATTCCTTCCTTCCCTTCTCCTCCCCTTTCCTCCCATTCATCTTCCTTCCTTCCTTCCTTCCTTCCTTCCTTCCTTCCTTCCTTCCTTCCTTCCTTCTTTCCTTCCTTCCTTTCTCTTCTCCTCCTCCTTCTTTTTCTATAAACTGCAATCTCTCTGAGCACATTATTATATAGACATTAAACATAATCAATGTGTATTAATTGCAGCATAGTTGACTTTTTAAAAATCTACTTAGGTTTTCCTTGACTGTCTTAAATTCCTTCCTTCCTCCCTGTCCTCCCTCCCTCCCTCCGTTCTCCCCCTCCTTCTCCTCCTCTTCCTCCTTCCCCCCCAATCAGGTAAGCCTGTTGCTATAGCAATATTTTCCAACATGACAAGATAATTTCAGTTTGACTTGGATGGACCTATCATTCAAGTACTGTTTTGTATGCCAGATTACTATTTTGGTAAGCTTCTGGCTACATGATTATTTGGCAAATGTGTTGGGCAACTACAAGTTGTAACTTTCCTGTAATGAGGAATTCCTACAGCAGTTCTGACATTTTAATTTCTCACATTGTCCTGGAGCAAAAAAGAAAAAAAAATGTATGTAGTTGAATGCTATTCCAAGTCCAGCTATCCAGCTAATTATTTAGAAGAAATAGAGTATGAAATAGAAGTATGAAGGTTATTGCTTAACACATTGTAAGCCACCCTGAGTCTCCGGAGAAGGGCGGCATATAAATCAAATTTATATATATACCTAGTATATATAGTAGAGACCTGGTGGATTTCCTATGCATATCAGTGAAACTGGACAGAAATCTGAGCTCCACAATGGATTCAAATCCCCATGATTCACAATAGATTGGAAAAGAATTTTTTATTGGCCAAGTGTGATTGGATACACAAGGAATTTGTCTTGGTGCATATGGTCTCAGAATCTATCTATCCATCTCAGAGCAAACTGAAAACTCTCTTCTTAAATAACTTCTATATAATTAAAACATGTCTGATCTGAATTCCATTCACCTGCACATACATTTTCCCTTGAGACTCCTTGATATTAGCAGGTTTGTAGATACATACAGTTAAGAAAGAAAACTGGGACACAGTTTTGTGGCATATGAAGAAGAACTTCAAAAGGCAATATTGATGCTGCAATATTGCTAAAAGATTGTATCATCAGGTTTACAGAATTCTAAAAAAAAAAAAAAGGTGAAATACAGCAAGGAGCTAAATTCAACTGAACGGTGATAATTACTTGGCTTATATTAACAAGTGGAATCACTCTGTAAATGTTATCTTTGTGAATTAGCATCTTTGACAGTACTTGAGTTACCTTCCTGGAATTTAAGGAATGCTGTTTAGTGACACGTATATACAGTAAAATATACTCCACATTCGAGTTCAGCTGAACAAACAGATTTGGCAGCATTTATGTAAGGTTTTTCGTAAATAAAAGACTACCTGTATTCAGAAGTGAGTAAGATACAGTAGTGGCCAAAATTGTGAAAACCTTTTGGGAAAAGTGCATTTTTGAAGTTTGATGGCTAATAACACCACCTTTTTTTGGGAGTTTCGAGATAATCCTATTCCACTGCTGGAATGGCCTGGGAATAACCCAGACCCTTAATCCAATTGAAAATCTATGGAGCCGACTAAACAAACTTGTTAGTCAGAAGCAAGCCAGCAATAAAACCCAGTTAATAGAAGCCACCCTTCAATCTTGGTTTCACATTAGAACAGCTGCAGAACTAAAAGACTTGGTTCACTCCATGGGAAGACGTTGTAAGGCCGTAATTCATGCTAAAAGTTACCCAACTAAGTATTAACTAATATGATGATCATTTTTGTATATCTTGTTTATGTCCAGTATGTGAGGGGTCTGTAGATATTTTCACAGCCCTCTTTTTGACTCGTGCAGGATACAGGTCCTCCATGTAAGGCAGGTTGGTAGCCATGGTTTTTTCTGCAGTTCTAATTATCCTCTGAAGTCTGTGTCTGTCTTGTTGGGTTGCAGAGCCAAACCAGACAGTTATGGAGGTGCAGATGACAGACTCAATCATTCCTCTGTAGAACTGAATCAGCAGCTCCTTGGGCAGCCTGAGCTTCCTGAGTTGGCAAAGAAAGAACATTCTTTGTTGTGCTTTTTTGATGACATTTTTGATGTTAGGTGTCCATTTTAAATCTTTAAATCTGAGCTACGATAGAACCTAGAAACTTGAAGGTCTCTACTCTTGATGCTGTTTTTCTGCTACCTATGCACAAAAATCTGAACAACTAAGGAACAAGGCAAATTAGCTCAAGATAAGAGTCAATGGACATCAAGGGGAGGCTGGATTTAAGTCTTTAGGCTTTTCAGGGGCGTAGAGACTCCAAACTAATGATGCATTTGACCCCGCCCTCAGAGTCCTCCTGGTCTTCTCCTACAGATCCCTCTTTTGACTCTACTGCCAGGTTCTGCTTCTCCTTCTCCTGCACAAACTCAATAAAAACAAGTTAGCCTTCCTGTGGAGTTGATATTCTGATCTCGCCCACTTAGGAAGACTGATATTTTAATCTTGTGAGTCTCCATCAAAGCCATTTTCCTTACTCTTTACAGTTTCTAGAAGCAATCCAATGAACACTGGGTAACACACAAAGTTGCCACGAAGTATAACTGTCTCTTCAAATTTAAAATGGAAGAGGAAACGGTGAAGGAAACAATGATAATTTGGATGAAAAATTTTGGATACAACATAGAATTGGAGTACTGGGAAAAAATATAGGGAACAAATTATAAAATGACGTGGTCGGCCGCCTACAATGAAAATATTTATAAAATGTTTTATAGGTGGCATTTACCCCCGGCGAGATTGGCCAAGATGTCTCCAAACAATCCACCACACTGTTGGAAATATAATTATTCACAAGGGACATACTACCACATGTGGTGGACATGTCCCAAAGCAAGAGAATATTGGCTTAAAATTAAAACATGGTTGGAGGAAATAACTGGAAAAAGTCATTTGATATGAATCCTGAATTATTTTTGTTAGGGATTACAAAACAAAAAAATGACTAAAGAAATTCAATACCTCATACTCCACATAATTACGGCCAGTAGAATCTCATTTGCCCAAAACTGGAAACAACAACATGTTCCAACAAACACAATGATTATAAAAAAGGTGCTGGAGTGTGCAGAAGCAGACAAGTTAACAATGGAACTTAACGACAGAGAGGAAACAATTTATTATGAAACATGAAACAGATGGTATGATTGGCTGGAAAAGGAATCTAAAATTAATGGATAGTGTATAGCAAAAGAGAAGATATAATGAAATGTTATATTTAATGTGTAGTAGGTATGTACAGTATATAAAATATATTGATTATATGAATAAGTATGTAACAAACAAAATGTGTATGTATATAGTTGGCTGAAAGATAAATTGGATATTACTAAAAATGCCAGTATTGGAAAGCTGTAAAAGTGTAACTAAGATTTAAAAGATGTAAACATTGAATAAAAACATTTTAAAAAAAAACACACAAAGTTGCTCTGGACAGGCTGATTGGTAGATCCAGGAGCATTCTTCTTGTACCCTTATTTTACGTGCCAAGCATAAAGCTGCAATAAAGCCAACAAGCTATTCACTTGTGGAAGAAGCCGGTGAACACAAGATGATAGAGACACACTCCTGCCAAGCCCCACCAAACTCAGCAGGACAATGCAAGCAATAATGATTCCAGTAAGGTATCCTTAATGCTCTTAGAAACTGTAATAAGCGAGTTAATGAAGGTGGAGTGTCTTTGAACACTTTGAAGTGGTTCCTCTAGATTGCTCTCCCTCTGGACTGAGTAACCATTTATGAAATAAGCCATCAAATGAATGTTGTGGCCTGCCAGCTCCCAGCAGAGCTGGCAGTAGACTCAGACGATGAGGAGGTTGGGGAAGAGCTAAGGCCAGTTCTGGGGCCTGGGGAAGGCTCTGATGGATGCTCAGCATCGGACACAGAGATAGAACCAGGGCCATCCAGCATTTCCAGGCACTGGAGGGGCAGCTGCCTTTGGAGGCTGCTATGAGTGAGGAGGAAGAACAGCTGGGGCCTGTTCCAGATGCACGTATGTGCAGAGCTGTTTGGAGAGAACAACTGAGGACAAGGAGTTGACTCGGGAAGCAAAGCACACATGGACCCTGAATGGCCCCTCCCTGGCTGGGGAATAAATAGAAGGAAAGGGGAACGGTGGTCGTAGAAGACAACAGTTCGGATTTCTGAAGATTTTGCTCGTCGTGTTTTGTGCCACAGGGAGTGCTTGCCAGAACTTAATTTTCAGCCTTTCAGCTGGGAGCTCACGGTCTTGAATTATCTCAAGGAACTGATAAAGTCTATTATTGCAGTTAACTCTTTGAACGATTATTGCCTGGACTTTTTGGTGTGTGAATGCCATTCATTCACAGGAGATAAATAAAGGGGAGGGGGGGGTGTTTCGTGACAAGGGATCTGTTTCTTGTTTCTGTTAAGGCTGGGTCAGAACAATGAGTCACTTGCTGCTATCTCCCCCATTCCTTTTTCAGCTCCAACAATATCTCACGTCTTCAGAACATCTCCTTCAGTTAAAGGGCAATGCGGAGAAATGATGCTAGGACGCACTCACCTTTTGATCCTCTGTACGCTGGCAACAAGGGTCTTGTCCCAGATTTTGCTTCTGCGGTTCAAAACTCAACAGCACTTTTTCGTGCGGCTGTTGATAAAAATAAGATCGTCGACATGATTGCCAATGTCCGATGATGGATATGGCACAAGAAGAAGAAGCTCATAATTATACAGACACATAAACATCACAAGAGGAACGAACCTACACAAAACATTAGCCCTCAAAGAGCTATCGCTATTGATACTGCAAAATCGCCATTCCCACCTCACTCCAGGGGAAGGCTATTGCAAAATCCCCATTCCCTCCCCACTCCTGGGGGAAGGATATTGCAAAATCTCCATTCCCACCCCACTCTGGGGCCAGCCAGAGGTGGTATTTACCAGTTCTCTAAACTACTCAAAATTTCCGCTACCAGTTCTTCAGAATCTGTCAGAACTTGCTGGATTTCACCCCTGGAGAAAAGGCCACTGAATTTAAAATAACAGCCAACTAAAAAAATTATGGAAGCTGCAAGTTTGACACAGCCTTCCATCTTTCCAATACCCACCATAATAGTTTGTTTGTTTGTTTGTTTGTTTGTATACAAATTAAATTTGTATGCCGCCCTACTCCTAAAGGACTCAGGGCGGTGAACAGGCACAGGATAAAATACAGAAATACAAAAGTTAGAAACAATTTAAAACCAAATTAAATAATTTAGCCCACAACAATTAAAATCCCAATAATTTAAAACAAATTAAAATTTCAGTTTAAAAAATTTAAAAGAAAGGGGAGAAAAATTAGGCCAGGCCATCTTGCTGGAATAAGAGGGTCTTAAGAGCATAGTAATAGCACTTAGACTTATATGCCACTTCACGCTGCTTTACAGCCCTCTCTAAGTGGCTTACAGACTCAACATCTTGTTCCCAACAATCTGGGTCCATCTTTTACGGATCTTGGAAGGATGGAAGATTGAGTCATCCTTGAGCCGGTCAGGATCAAAGGAACTGAACTCCTGGCAATGTGAGCAGAATTAGCCTGCAACACTGAATCCTAACCACTGTGCCACCACTCAATTTTTCAATATCATCATCCCAGTAATCATTACAGTAGTTGATCAGCTGTTATTCGGAGAAATAATATCTCATTTCTATCCAGTGATGGGATTCAAATAATTTAACAACTGGTTCTCTGCCCTAATGACCAGCTGGGTAGGCATGGCCATGGTGGACGTGGCAAGGGGGTGAGACAGGGCCCCCTAGGAGCAGAAACGGGCCACGGGGGGAGAGGGCTGCGCTGCACCCCCCGTGCCCCATTTTTGGCCTAGTAGGACTCCCTGCAGCCTCCTGGGAGCAGAAACGGGCTGCAGGGGGGGGCCATGCCGCACCCATTTCGCACCCCATTTTGGGCCTAGTAGGCTTCCCTACACTTACCTGGGAGCCAAAACGGGGCACGTGGGGACTCCTGGAAGTGCCGGGGACATTAGTTTGTCTCTTTGGTTAAGTTATTTAGCTATTTTACAGATAAAACATCTCTATTACGCACCCCAGATAATTCTCCTTATCTCTCATTTTCACTGGTGACAGTGAATGAGAGTCTGGTTTTAGTGGCATCCTGGGGTATCTGTTTAATAGTGAATTTGGCACTAGCCACATTGTTAACGAGCCAATATTCTTGAGGTCAAGGTCTTCTTCAGAATAGTTTTAAGGTCTCTCCTTTCATGAAAGTGCAACCTGAAGCACATTTAACAGGAATTTAGGATTGCCAGAGTGAATAAAATATAATGTTCTTAACTGTAAGTGCTTTAGCAGAACTGAGTTGTAGGCTGGGTTAAAAGGGAGGTAGCTTTTGAGTGAATGTGATGCTAAATTACTGACACATTGCTCAGAGCTAATGGAACATATAACCAAGTAAATATAATTACAGGTAAGATAAGAGAGGCTGAAAGTAACACAGAATGGGAGAAGATGGCCAAACAAATCATTTCTCTAAGATGCTTTGGATTATTTTTCACGTCATCTATTTTTCAGTAGGCCTGACAGTTAAATCATCTATGAAAAAGTAATTCCTGAAGCCACACTTCCAACTTGAACTGCATTTACTATGTGCCTGCTCTTGGAGCCCCATTTATTATTATATTCAAAATTTACGGAGGAAGAACAAGTTCACAGTTTCGAAAAAACTGGGGCGATTAAACTGGAGAGGAAAATGGAAGACACAATGGCTTGTAACACTTCACAAGGGGTAATGGTGGAAGTGCTCCGATCCAAGGTATTGTTACACATGTGCTTCCAGGTTCAGCTTAGGGCCATTCACTCACACAGTCCATTGGCCTGGAAAATTGCCACGCTCAATTTTCAACCGAACACTGAGGCACATACGGTTCTTTAGAATACATGGAGAGCCACTGAATTTTAAATAACAGCCAACTAAAAAAATTATGGAAGCTGCAAGTTTGACACAGCCTTCCATCCTTCCGAAGTCGGTAAAATGATGGCCCAGATTGTTGGGGGCAATATGCTGACTCAGTAAACGACTTAGAGAGGGCTGTAAACCACTAAGAATCGATATATAAGTCTAAGTGTTCTATCTATCCATCTATCATTTATCTATCTATCTGTCTATCTATCATCTATCTATCTGTCATCTATCTATCATCTATCTATCATTTATCCATCTATCATCTATCTATCTATCTATCTATCTGTCTGTCATCTATCTATCTATCATCTATAATCTATCTATTTATCTATCTATCATCTATCTATCTATCTATCTATCTATCTATCTATCTATCATCTATCTATCTATCTATCTATCATCTATCTATCATCTATCTATCATCTATCTATCATTTATCCATCTATCATCTATCTATCTATCTATCTATCTGTCTGTCATCTATCTATCTATCATCTATAATCTATCTATTTATCTATCTATCATCTATCTATCTATCTATCTATCTATCATCTATCTATCTATCTATCATCTATCTATCATCTATCTATCATCTATCTATCTGTCTATCTATCTATCTATCATCTATCTATCATCTATCTATCATTTATCTATCTGTCTATCTATCCATCTATCATTTATCTATCTATCTGTCTATTTGTCATCTATCTATCTGTCATCTATCTATCATCTATCTATCATTTATCCATCTATCATCTATCTATCTATCTATCTATCTATCTGTCTGTCATCTATCTATCTATCATCTATAATCTATCTATTTATCTATCTATCATCTATCTATCTATCTATCTATCTATCTATCTATCTATCATCTATCTATCATCTATCTATCATCTATCTATCTGTCTATCTATCCATCTATCATTTATCTATCTGTCTATCTATCCATCTATCATTTATCTATCTATCTGTCTATTTGTCATCTATCTATCTGTCATCTATCTATCATCTATCTATCATTTATCCATCTATCATCTATCTATCTATCTATCTATCTGTCTGTCATCTATCTATCTATCATCTATAATCTATCTATTTATCTATCTATCATCTATCTATCTATCTATCTATCTATCTATCATCTATCTATCTGTCATCTATCTATTTAACTATCTATCTATCATCTATCTATCTATCTATCTATCTATCTATCTATCTATCTATCTGTCTATCTATCCATCTATCTGTCTATCTATCCATCTATCATTTATCTATCTATCTGTCTATTTGTCATCTATCTATCTGTCATCTATCTATCATCTATCTATCATTTATCCATCTATCATCTATCTATCTATCTATCTATCTATCTATCTGTCTGTCATCTATCTATCTATCATCTATAATCTATCTATTTATCTATCTATCATCTATCTATCTATCTATCTATCTATCTATCTATCTATCATCTATCTATCTATCTATCATCTATCTATCATCTATCTATCATCTATCTATCTGTCTATCTATCCATCTATCATTTATCTATCTGTCTATCTATCCATCTATCATTTATCTATCTATCTGTCTATTTGTCATCTATCTATCTGTCATCTATCTATCATCTATCTATCATTTATCCATCTATCATCTATCTATCTATCTATCTATCTATCTATCTATCTATCTATCTGTCTGTCATCTATCTATCTATCATCTATAATCTATCTATTTATCCATCTATCATCTATCTATCTATCTATCTATCTATCTATCTATCATCTATCTATCTGTCATCTATCTATTTAACTATCTATCTATCATCTATCTATCTATCTATCTATCTATCTATCTATCATCTATCTATCATCCATCCATCCATTATCTATCTATCTATCTATCTATCTATCTATCTATCTATCTATCTATCTATCATCTATCTATCTGTCTATCTATCCATCTATCATTTATCTATCTATCTGTCTATCTATCATCTATCCATCTATCTATCATCTATCTATTTGTCATCTATCTATCTGTCATCTATCTATCATCTATCTATCATTTATCCATCTATCATCTATCTATCTATCTATCTATCTATCTATCTATCTATCTATCTGTCTGTCATCTATCTATCTATCATCTATAATCTATCTATTTATCTATCTATCATCTATCTATCTATCTATCTATCTATCTATCATCTATCTATCTGTCTATCTATCTATCTATCATCTATCTATCATCTATCTATCATTTATCTATCTGTCTATCTATCCATCTATCATTTATCTATCTATCTGTCTATTTGTCATCTATCTATCTGTCATCTATCTATCATCTATCTATCATTTATCCATCTATCATCTATCTATCTATCTATCTATCTATCTATCTATCTATCTATCTATCTGTCTGTCATCTATCTATCTATCATCTATAATCTATCTATTTATCTATCTATCATCTATCTATCTATCTATCTATCTATCTATCTATCTATCTATCATCTATCTATCATCTATCTATCATCTATCTATCTGTCTATCTATCCATCTATCATTTATCTATCTGTCTATCTATCCATCTATCATTTATCTATCTATCTGTCTATTTGTCATCTATCTATCTGTCATCTATCTATCATCTATCTATCATTTATCCATCTATCATCTATCTATCTATCTATCTATCTATCTATCTGTCTGTCATCTATCTATCTATCATCTATAATCTATCTATTTATCTATCTATCATCTATCTATCTATCTATCTATCTATCTATCTATCTATCTATCTATCATCTATCTATCTGTCATCTATCTATTTAACTATCTATCTATCATCTATCTATCTATCTATCTATCTATCTATCTGTCTATCTATCCATCTATCTGTCTATCTATCCATCTATCATTTATCTATCTATCTGTCTATTTGTCATCTATCTATCTGTCATCTATCTATCATCTATCTATCATTTATCCATCTATCATCTATCTATCTATCTATCTATCTATCTGTCTGTCATCTATCTATCTATCATCTATAATCTATCTATTTATCTATCTATCATCTATCTATCTATCTATCTATCTATCATCTATCTATCTATCTATCATCTATCTATCATCTATCTATCATCTATCTATCTGTCTATCTATCCATCTATCATCTATCTATCTGTCATCTATCTATTTAACTATCTATCTATCATCTATCTATCTATCTATCTATCTATCTATCTATCTATCTATCTATCATCTATCTATCATCCATCCATCCATTATCTATCTATCTATCTATCTATCTATCTATCTATCTATCTATCTATCATCTATCTATCTGTCTATCTATCCATCTATCATTTATCTATCTATCTGTCTATCTATCATCTATCCATCTATCTATCATCTATCTATTTGTCATCTATCTATCTGTCATCTATCTATCATCTATCTATCATTTATCCATCTATCATCTATCTATCTATCTATCTATCTATCTATCTATCTATCTATCTGTCTGTCATCTATCTATCTATCATCTATAATCTATCTATTTATCTATCTATCATCTATCTATCTATCTATCTATCTATCTATCTATCTATCTATCTATCTATCTATCTATCATCTATCTATCTGTCATCTATCTATTTAACTATCTATCTATCATCTATCTATCTATCTATCTATCTATCTATCTATCTATCATCTATCTATCATCTATCCATCCATTATCTATCTATCTATCTATCTATCTATCTATCTATCTATCTATCTATCTATCTATCTATCATTTATCATGTTTCTCTCTCTCTCTCTCTCTCTCTCTCTCTCTCTCTCTCTCTCTCTCTCTCTCTCTCTCTCTCTCTCTCTCTCTCACACACACACACACACACACACACACACACACACTTACCCACCTACCTACCTGTAGCTCTGACGGGATGGTGGGGAAAGGAAGGATTGAAAGCAGCGAAATGTCTTCAAAGGAAAACAAAAGTCCAGTTGCCTCTTGGGGAAAAAAAGCACCTTTGGGACAACCATGACCTGAATGACCCTGTCTTATATTTTTTTTCAACCCTGAAATAAGCACTTGGCCTTATTGCCATGCACTCAAAAGCCCGATTGGGCTTATTATCAGGGGATGTCTTATTTTGGGGGAAACAGGGTACCTAGCTATATTTTAATTGGTGCCTGCAATTTTCTTAGATATGACAAAATACAAGAAAATGATTCTTTTTTATTTTTCCTAGATACATTTTACACAATCTATTGGCACATATCTTTCTGACATTTGGGAAGCTTTATCCTTTGAACATGGTCAACGATGCCTGCAAATGCCATCAAATTCTGTCAAAATAAAATGAGAAACAGAGCAAAGGAGGTGAGAGGGATTAGCTGATATAATATAATATAGTAAAGAGATTCTTCTTGACCAGGCTTGGTAAAGTCATATATTAATGCTTTACTTTAAGCTTGACTCTGTCACTCTAAACAAATCAAGTCCTCTACTTTAGCCTGAACAATTCCTCTCTGTAATCTATGCAGATATTGAAGGACTGTGGTGGATTAACTATTTAGACAACCGTCTCTAATCATTAGAAATGTATAATCCACTTGTACAATTTACAATCCATTTTATGTGAACTTCTGAATATTTGCATTAGTTATAGGACAGCCTTCGCAACATACTGAAAAAAGTGATGATAATGGGATATTTTTAAATTTCAGGGCATCACAAGACAAGAGAGACCTGCACATGGATTAGAGAACAAATGAAAGCATACAATATAATCAAGAGAGTAAAAAGAATTGAAATGGAAAAGGGCTGGTTCACATAGCGAGAAGAACCGATGGCAGGTGGACCAAGACAGTCATAGAATGGATCCCACCCAGGGATGAAATCCAACAGGTTCTGACAGGTTCTGGAGAACCGGCAGCAGAAATTTTGAGTAGTTCAGAGAACCGGCAAATGCCACCTCTGGCTGGTCCCAGAGTGGGCTGGGAATGGAGATTTTGCTATATCCTTCCCCCAGGAGTGGGGAGGGAATGGGGATTTTGCAGTATCCTTCCCCTGGAGTGGGGTAGGATGGGAGATTTTGCAGTATCATTCCCCTGCCACACCCACCAAGCCATGCCCACCAAGCCACACCCACAAAACCAGTAGTAAAAATATTTGGATTTCACCACTGACCCCACCTGATAAAAAGTATCCATGAAAGTGTCCAAAAAGATGGGTTGGTGACATCATCCAGTATTGGGGGCCCAACTGGCAAATTAAAGCTCAAAACTGTATTGGTTGGAACATGCAGAAGAAACCTTCACCCTACAGTGGATAGACAATGACCAGAATGAATGAATGAATGAATGAATGAATGAATGAATGAATGAATGAATGAATTGGGACCAAGAGGGGGCATAGAGTCAGAAAAGAACTGTATAGGTATGAACATAAACATAAACAAAGGAAATAAGTACAGATAAATGGGGACAGTAGGACAGGGACAGTAGGCACGCTGATGCGCTTATGCACGTCTCCTTTACCGACCTCTTAGGAATGGGGTGAGGTCCATGGTAGACAATTTGAGGTTGAAGCTATGAGGGATTGAGGCTGTAACAATGGAGTCAGGTAGAGCATTCCAGGCGTTGACCACTCTGTTACTGAAGTCGTATTTTCTGCCATTGAGTTTGGAGCAATTTACCTTGAGGGTTGCATCGATTGTTTGCCCATGTATTATTGTGGTTGAAGCTGAAGAAGTCGTCGACAAGACATTGTAGCAGGCAGTTTTGTGTACTATGCTTAGATCAGACCACAGGTGGTGCAGTTCCAGATTGTCCAAGCCCAAAATTTCAAGCCTGGAGGCATAGGGAATTCTATTGTGAGTAGAGGAGTGGAGTACTCTTCTCGAGAAATACCTCTGAACCCGCTCAATCGTGTTAATGTCCGACATACAGTGTGGGTTCCAGGTGGACGAGCTGTATTCAAGAATTGGTCTGGCAAAGGTTTTGTATGCCCTAGTTAGCAATACAGTGTTACCAGAGAAGAAGCTTGGCAAAATTAGGTTAACAACTCTTAATGTCTTTTTGGCAATGCTGTTACAGTGAGTTCTGGGGCTTAGTTCGTTTGAGATGAGTGACAGAGTGAGGGTCGTCTATGAGATTGTTTCCGCCCAATTTGTATTTGGTGTTCTGATTTTTATTGCCAATGTGTAGGACAGAGCATTTATTAGTTGAAATTTGGAGTTGCCAATTACGCGACCATTCAGACATATAGTCAAGGTCTCTTTGTAGGGCAGCAGCATTGTCAGTGGCGCGTAACTACTTATTTCTATAACAACAAATCTATCTAATCAGCAAAACCAAAGTGTCATTTTTTTAAATGCAAGCACAAAATCCAGAAGTGATGTCCAAATAAAACAAAACGTAATTAAATATGCTCTTCTCTTTGAATAAAACAATCAATTTAACCACTTCTGCTTTATTTTCCCTGCTGTGGAAATAATATGTATTTCTATTTACACTTAATCATCTTTATAAACCATCACCATCTATATTAACAAAATTCCCTGTATTCTTTTAACCTTAAAGGGAAAATACCTTTTTTAATCCACGCTAAAACCCTTAACTTTTCTTTCAAAATGTGTCTGAAATCAAAACTTCCTTTTTTATTTTTTTTTTAAATATTTTTATTGAACTTTTGACTTACTTTGACAAAGTAAAGAAAAATACAACAAAAAACAAAAACACATTAAAAACACGTAATAAACATAACATTACATCATATATTATTTTACAGCTTACTGTATCAACATGGATATATATTCTCTATTCTTATTCAACCGTTCATCTACGTACTTATATTTACATTAGTATCTATTTACAGAACCATCATTATCCAGTTAACACTATTCAGTAATTTACACTTCCTAGTTTTAACCCGATTAAATTAACATTCCAAATTATTGTTTTGAAATCAAAACTTTTTGATACCCTGTTTCCCCGAAAATAAGACACTCCCTGATAATAAGCCCAATTGGGCTTTTGAGAGCATGCATTAAAATAAGCCTTCCCCCGAAAATAAGTCCTCCCTGAAAATATTTAAATGCAGAGCTGGAAATCAGGTAAGATGGCGAGAGGAGCCCCATCTTGCTCCATGTGCCCCAAAATAATAAGACCTCCCCGAAAATAAGACCAAGTGCTTATTTCGGGGTTCAAAAAAAATATAAGACAGGGTCTTATTTTCAGGGAAACACGCTACATTCTTTTTGAAACTTCCTCATAACATGCATACTTTAAAGTTCACTATTAAATTTAGATTTAGAAAGCAATTTCTACACAACTGAAGCAAAAGAAAGTTCCACGGCAGGGATATTCATATTTTAAATGATCCTTCTGTTGTCCTGGAGACCATGAGACAACTGGAACATGCCCACGAGGCTTCCTTCCAGCTTTTTTTAAGACCACCTGCCATTGGGAAAACTGCCTGACTTTGGAGAGAACAGTAAGAACGTAAGTTACTGGGCCCCCACGGATGGCTGGTTTGAAGGAGCTGAGTAGGAAATTTATTTGCATTTATAGAGAGTGAGACCATACATCTGGATTGTAAATGTCAGGTTTCACTGAATTAGCTCTCTTTTTTTTTGTGTAAAATGTTGTTAAGATTTTTGTACTAGAACACTAAAATCTACAGTAGTGGCCAAAATTGTGGAAACCTTTGGGAAAAGTGTATTTCCTAAAACTAGCTAATAACACCACTTCTTTTTTTGGAGTAATACCATAAAATTATATATCAATGGAAAGATAATTTAATCAAGAATGTAATGCAATAACTTTTATGAAGGATTTACTATTAGAATAGCAGTTACGGTATAAAGAAGAAAAGTGAAACACGTAGAAAAAAACGAGATATACAAAAATGACAGTCTAAGGTTAAAGTTACGGGGGTTTGGGGAAGTAACCACAGAGTTAGGTAGTGCATTCCAGGCATTGACCACTCCGTTGCTGAAGTCATATTTTCTGCCTCATGAAGTCAAGCAAGTAATTGTCTTTCCATTATCTTCATTCCTGCTTGATCTTTTATTTATTGATTAAATTGCTAGTCTCCTCCCCCAACTCCAAAGCCTCTGGATCAGTGGTGGGTTGCTACCGGTTTGCCCAGGATTGGGCGAACCTGTAGTGGCGGTGGTGGGAGGCTCTGCTCACCCGCCTGGACGTCTCTGTGCATGCGCAGAAGCATTGCGCCCATGTGCGTGCACCCACGAGCAAATCAGTAGCAAACTAAATTGAAACCTGCACTACTGCTCTGGATACCTTAATAGTGATCTAGCCAATAGTGACCTCTCTCTCTCTCCTCTCTCCCTTCATATCTCTTTCCTTCTCCCTTTTTCTTTCTCCCTCTCTCTTTTCTCCTCTCTCCTCTTTCTCCCTCCCCTCTCTCTTTCTTTCTTTCTTTCCTCTCTCCTCTCTCTCTCTCCTCTCTCCCTCCCTCTCTCTCTCCCTCCCTCTCTCTCTCCCTCTCTCTTCTCTTCTCTTCTCTCCCCCCTCTCTCCTCACTCCTGCCTCCTGTCTCCTCTCTCCCTCCGCTCCCTCCCTCTCTCTCTCTAGAAATAGGTACAAAACTTGACATGAGTCAAATAATAATCTAATCACTTTGTTATTTTAGACATCAAATGCAACTAATGTGAAAAAGAAAAGAAAACTATGATTACAAGGCAGTACAGAGTAACTAGTTCAGGAGGCCTTAAAGCATTTGATCTGTAGATGTTTTCTTGGTAAGTCATCCTGTCTATAGAATCTTCTTGAGAAAAGCAGTGCAGTTTTGCTAATAAAGTCTTGCATCTTCTCATTAAATACATACCAGCCATCCTCTCATTTGACATTTGCTTCTGGAAAATATAAAACATCTCTCTCTTTTCAGGATTAATATTTATAGCCGTGTCCTTCTTGTCTCTTCTTTCCCGGCTGGTAAACATCTAAGTATCAATAATTAGACCCTAGAATACCTAAGGCCCTAATAAACCTAATTTTAATAATTGAATAGGAATATTATGAGCAAGGATCAGACGTGTCTTGTTGGCTGCAAACAAAAATATATCTAAATTAAAAGTAGCAGACCTAGAGTTGCTTTGCTTCATTGGAAAAGATCTAATATCTTTTCTTAGGGTATTTTGTCACAGACTTAAATTATTAAATCTTGCCACCCAGGCTAACTTTCATCCATGCGTTCATCTCACCAGGTAATCTGGTTTTCGTTCAACCTACCCAGTGGTGGGATTCAAATAATTTAACAACCGGTTCTCCGCACTAATGACTGGCTGGGTGGGCGTGGCCAGGGAGTGTGACAGGCAGCACTCAGCCTCCTGCACCCCCCCTGGGAGCAAAACCAGGCCATAGGGGGGGGGGGGACATGCCACCTCCCCCGCACCCTGTTTTGGGCCTAGTAGGCCTCCTTGCAGCCTCCTGGGAGCAAAAATGGCCCACAGGGGGCACGCTGCACCCCCCCATGCCTTGTTTTGGACCTAGTAGGCCTCCCTGCAGCCTCCTGGGAGTAAAAACAGGCCGTGGGGATGCACTGCCCCCTCACACCCCATTTCGGCCTAGTAGACCTCCCTGAAGCCTCCTGGGAGCAAAAACAGACCGTGGTGGGTGCTACACCCCCCCCCATGCCCAATTTTGGGCCTAGAGACCTCCCTGCACTTACCTGGGAGCCAAAATGAGGTGCGTGGGAACTCCTAGAAGGGGCGGGGAGGGGAGGGCTACCCAGCAATTTAACAACTGATTTGCCTGAACCGGCTGAATCCCATCACTGAACCTACCTCATATGGAAATGGAAAAGGAAATCATATCTAGGTTGTCTTGAATTCATTGAACATAGATGGACTATCGTCTAACAAATAAACAAAAATAATATATGATAAAATTATTTTTGCATGCTACAAAGGGTAAAAATTACAGAATCTATTTTTTTTTTCCTTTCTGGATTTCAGTAATATATTACACACACACATCCAATGGTGATATATATTTCACGAAATGCACTGAATATGTATTTCACTACAAATAATCTAAAAATTAACAAACCTTTCGGCTAGCATTCCGATGATATACCAACATGACCAACTTTTGAGAGTAGTTTGGATTTAGTCTACTTAAAATAATTCTTCAAACCAGTCAGCTCCCCTTTTCTTGTAATGAACTGGGTTAAGTATCAGATTTTGCATTTGTATAATTTGTATGAAAAGTAATGCTTCCAATCTCCATAATATTAAATTACGTGAGGATGAATGAAGCAGGAAAATAATTCTTGAAATGAGCTCTTTTGATACTTTTTATTTTCTTCTCCGCGTAATCATGACTGTTCATTGCACACTTCTGTTAAGGATGGATGGTTACAAGTTTCAACCCATGGAAATTTAGAGCTTCCGCAGTAGACTTTTTTGAAAGAAAGTGGAGGACTGAGGCAAATGCTTAGCTTCAAATATGCATTTTTCATTGCAGGATTGTATGTTTTAGGGAAATGTTTGGGAACAAAATTAATAAACCTGAGTTAGTAGGACTGGCAGAACCTTAGTGTTGGAGTCAAAAGCGGAACAGTCTAGAGTCACTATGTATTCACACATGGACTAAGTCCAACTTCTCTTGAATTCCATTGACCTTTTTTTTGGGGGGGGGGGGTGGAGTTGAGGCAACTGAATGGAGTTAACTGTTTACTGGCCGGATGCCCTTCCTGTCACCAATGCAGAGTTTGCAGGAGATATATTCTCATTGTGCCCAGAGAGAGAAATATCTGTTGTGGTCCACCAGCAGCCTGAGGAGCTGGCAGTGGAGTCGGACAGTGAGGAGGCTGGGGAGGACCATGGGCCAATCCTGGAGTCTGGGGAAGGCCTGGGATGAGGGTTCTGGTCGGAGGCAGAGATGGGGCCAGGGCCATCTGGAAGCGATGAGCGGACTTTGGAGCCTCCAGAGGCGGACAGCAAAGAGGCAGAGGAACAGGAGGAGCCTGTTCCTAGTGCACACATGCAAAGAGCTGCCAAAGAGCAGCTGCCAAAGAGCAGCTAAAGCAAAAAGGACAACTCGGGAGTAAGGCCAGGAGATGATTGGCCTCTCCCATAAGGCTTAAAAGAGCAGCAACGGCTCTTGGGCTCTTTGTAGGAAATCAACGTTGCTACATTTGTTTCTTGTCAGTGTCTCTTGTTTCTGAACTTCATGGGGCTTTGCCAAGAAAAGCATTTGGCTGGGTGCCAAAGAAGACAAAGGTTTGTGATAAGGCCAAAGGAGTTTTTCTGAAGGACTTGTTTCAGAATTAATTTGGACTAAGTTGAGAATGAAGTAATTCTCAGCTATTCTAATAAAATATGTTTGTTTAGGACTGATCATGTCTGGTAATAACTACTTGGGCCTAGGTCACAACAATATCTGCCTCTACCTAGCATTGAACTCCCAGCCTCCTGATTGTGAGGCGAGAGTTCCACCTCTACACCACCACACCACTCTCTGTTGACCCTTATCTCGTGCCAAAATTGTGCCAACAGTAAATTGAGTAGATTCCTGCATATAGGCATGAGTAATAATAGCTCGGTTGAATTGGAACTTCACACGTGGTCCTAATCTTTCAGCACTTGACATATCCTGCAAAATAAGAAAGCAATGGCCTAGTCTAGTTAAAGTTCATAATACCTTAATATATTCAGCAATAAGGCTGAATAATTAGTTATGCACTACTGAATTGCTAATTAACAAATCAATAATTGTAATATTAACGATTAAGTTACAGATAAATATTGGCATACGTTCATAGCTGGGAGGACTTCTCATTTCCTCTTCCCTCCCTCTGTCCCTCTCTCATTTCCTTTCAAGCATACATCTCAGCTAAAAAACCGATCCGAACTGGTAGCATTTTACCCCTGAGCCAGACGCAATGATGGCCTTAAGCCCCCAAATATCTAGCTCTGTAGTCAAGGCACATGAAAGACAGAAAAACTGCTATGTTTAAGGCCAGCATATTTTCACTGAAGCATAAATTGGTTTATTGATCGTTGTTAGAAGAAGAAACAAGCCCCCAAAGGGAATTGTTTACGCAACTTTAAGTATGTATGTGATTAGGGCAGTGTTTCTCAACCTTAGCAACTTTACAATGTCTGGACATCAATTCCCAGAGTTCCCCAGCCTGCATATGGTCTTCCGGGTGCGCTTCAAGGTGTTGGTTACCACCTTTAAAGCGCTCCAAGGCATAGGACCTAGTTATCTTCAAGACCGCCTTCTGCCACAGACGACCTCCCATCGACCCGTGCGCTCCCACAGAGAGGGCCTCCTCGGGGTGCCATCAGCCAAGCAATGTAGGCTGGTGACCCCCAGGGGGAGGGCCTTCTCTGTGGGGGCTCCCACCCTCTGGAATCAGCTGCCCCCAGAGAATCCAAGACCTCCGTGCCTTCCGCCGTGCCCTTAAAACTTTCCTTTTCCAACAAGCCGGGCTGGCCTAACAAATCTTTTAAATGATTTTAAATTTGTTTGTCTTTTTAAATTTTGGGCCAAATTGAGATATTTTCTTTTAATCTGTTCTTAATGTATTTATTATGTGTTTTTATTTGGCTGTACACCGCCCTGAGTCCCTAGGGAGAAGGGCGGTATATAAATTTGAAGTAAAATAAAAAATAAATAAATATAGAATATGAAGTTTGATCCATGAGAAAAAACATGTGAAGAATGATTACAGGAATTAGGTATGTCTAATCTAATGGAAAAGAAGGAGTAGGGGTTACGTGAAAGCTGTGCTCCAATATTTGAGGGTCTGCTACGAAGATGAGGTCAAACTATTATCCAAAGCACCACAAGGCAAGACAAGAAGCAATGGTTGGAAACTAACCAAGGAGATAAGCAACCTGGAACTAAGGAGAAACTTCCTAACGGTGAGAACAATCAATGTCTTCAGAAGTTGTGGGTGCTCCATCACTGGAGGCTTTCAGAAAGAGACTAGACGACCATTTGTCTGAAATGGTGTAGGTCTCCTGTTCAAGCAGAGGGTTGGACTAGAAGACCTCCAAGGTCTCTTATCTGTTATCGGCTGCAGAGGCCTTCAGGGAAGCCTTGCTGGCTTGCTGGCTGATGAAGAAATGGGCCAGCAAGGCAGATGTCAGGGTGTGTAAGACCTGGCTGTAACTTTCCGAAGGTAAGTAGTAGGGCAGCTCGACCCCCCACCCCCACCCTAGGTTAATTTTTACCTGTGTACCATGGAGTGGGTGGGTTGGGGTCTTAATTACAGCTTATTTTTGGGGTAGGGCTTATATTGGGCGCACATGTAAAAATCAAGATAGGATTTATTTTTGGGGTAGGTCGTATTTTCGGGGAAACACAGTAGTTGACATCGTAAATCGAAGACTATCTATTGCATTATTTGTGTCAGGGTCTCAAGTAAAAGGTAAGGGGAATTTGCCCATGAATTACCAAAAGAGCATTGAATCCTTTTTGTAAAATCCTTCACAGATTTTTGCACCAAGTGGAAATTTGCTGATAATGGAATTTCTTGGAAAATAACACTAATATCTACTAGGGTAGTAGATTTGGCTGAAGAAATCCAGATTATTTTCTGAATTTAGGCAGTCCAGAACAGGTAGACCTAGTTAACAACAACAAAAAAGCCTGGATAACTCTGCAGACTAAAAGCACTGAAATTTAACACCAGCTGTCTGCAATTACTGTAAGTTCGAATCTCCCCAGGCTCAAGGTTGACTCAGCCTTCCATCCTTTCTAAGGTAGGTAAATTGAGGACCCAGTTTGTGGGGGCAATAAGCTGACTTTGTATAAAATATACAAAAGTATGAAGGCTATTGCTTAACGCACTGTAAGCCACCCTGAGTCTCCGGAGAAGGGTGGCATATAAATCAAATTTTAAAAAATAAATAAATAAATAAAAAAACCCATAAAGTAATGTCACCTGTAGCCTTTACAAAATGTTCATTTAGATTTAGACATGCCAGTTATGAGCAGTCTTCCTTGAATCTCAAATATATTGCATTACACACACACACACACACACACACACACACACACATATAAAGCTAACCATACCCTTACTCGGATTTGAACTTGGGCTGCCTGCACATTAGGCAGTTGTATTAACCTCTGAGCCACAAGTTCTCCTCCCTTTATCAGCTTGAGCCAGGGGAGAGAGTAAGTGTTTTTCTGTCGAAGCACCTGGTCTACCCCAATATGGGATGGAGCATCCTGCTTCCATTTTGCCTTTCAGCTCCAATCCAGGAGCCCTCAAGCAGTCGCATTCATGAGAGCTAAATAACTTGAAATAGACCTATACTAGTCTCCCTTTATTTCTTTATCAGCAAATATAAATTTGGTATAAAAAATGGTTTGTCGTGATTGTGACAGCCCCTCAAATACTGGAACACTGCTAGCATGTCACCTCTAGTCCTTCTTTTCATTAGACTAAGAGTTGAATTCAATTCATGAGGTTCCTGTTTATTTCCTTTGAGAATCAATAACAGAAACACCCACACACCCACACCCACACCCACCCACCCACACACACACACACACACACAAATATTGCTCCTGGCTGTGAGGCAGTGGTGAAATGCTACCGGTTCACACCGGTTCAGGGGAACCGGTAGTGATAAAAGCTACTGGTTCAAGTGAAAAAAATCTACTTGTTTGTTTGAACCGGTATTTCCAATGATCAGCTGTGCCGTGTGATTTAAATTTGCTAGAAAGCAGGAAATCCTGCTTTTTAGCGAACCTAAATCACGTGGCACAGCTGGTCCCCCCCCCCTCGCTGTTCTACTTACTTTCCCAAGCCTCTTTTTTCCGTGTGAAGCACGTGTTTGGTGCTGTTGTGGTCCGCCCGCAGCCTGCGGAGCTGGCAGTGGAGTCGGACAGCGATGAGCTGAGGAAGAACATGGGCCACTCCTGGAGGCTGTGGAAGGCCTAGATGAAGGCTCTGCATCGGAGGCAGAGATGGGGCCAGGTCCATTGGGGAGTGATATGCGGACTTCGGAGCCTCCAGAGGCTGACAGTAGAGAGGCAGAGGAACAGGAGGAGCCTGTTCCTAGTGCACATATGAGAAGAGCTGCCAGAAGGCAGGAGCAGCTAAAGTAAAAGGGACGACTGAGGAGTAAGGCCAAGAGATGATTGGCCCCTCCCATAAGTCTTAAAAGACCAGCAACGGCTCTTGGCCTCTTTGCTGGAAAACAACATTGAGAGAATTGCTTCTTGTTTCACTATATCCATTTCTTGTCGGCATCTTCTGCTTCTGAACTTTTGCCAAGAAAAGCCTTTGGCAGGTTTGCCTAATTATCCCAAGGTCGGTGATAAACTATGGAATGGTGTTTTGAAGAAATTTTCTTTAATTTAGTTTGGACTACGCTGAGAATGAGTTAATTCTCAGCTGTTCTAATAAAGTCTCTTTGTTTTTGAACTGTTTGTATTTAATACTAACTACTTGGGCCTGGGTCACAACAGGTGCGTACCGCACATGCATACACATGCAGCATGCGTTTGCCGCACGCCACACATGCGTGGGCAGCAAACTGGTGGCAAACCGGGGAGGATTTCACCACTGCTGTGAGGACAACACAATGAGTTCCTTTGCTTCCATAGATGTCCACATACCCCTGTATAAAAGAATCCAGTCTTAGTCTGAACCACATCTAATAATCAAGAGCCTTGATAGTACAGTGGTCTACACACCCTGTTATTAACACAGCTGCCTGCAATTTACTGCTGGTTCGAATCTCTTCAAGGCTCAAGGTTGACTCAGCCTTCCATCCTTTCTAAGGTAGGTGAAATGAGGACCCAGATTGTGGGGGCAATAAGCTGACTTTGTATAAATATACAAAAGTATGAAGGCTATTGCTTAACGCATTATAAGCCGCCCTGAGTCTCCGGAGAAGGGCGGCATATAAATCAAATTAAAAAAATAAAAAATAAAACTTTTATTTTCCAGTGGCATAGTTATGGAAGATCTCCAACTCCAGAGGGGGTAACTCATCAGACATTACGTAAAGCTAATTAACTGTCTGTTTCAAAATAAGACTGGTGTTTCACATTTTGACGAAATAAGTAGTCGAATATTTCAAGTTTTCTTTGCTAGCTGAAAAGCAGCTGTTAACAAGCATAATCCTCAACTCACTTTTGACAACTAGGCCTGTTCCTTAACAAAGATATTCCTGGCAGAAACCGTAAAGTAGTTTGAAGTTCAAATAAAATAAAACAAAGGGGAAATCTGCAGGGAAAAAAAAAGCACACCGTTTGAAATGTTCATTACAATTTTCATCCAAATTAAAAGGTGGGGAAGAGTTGATTATTTGGGGGGTGGGGGGGTCAAATGGGGGGGGAATGCTGGAAGAGAAGTTGTTTTTGAAAGCTTCCGAAAGAGCCTACCGGGGAAGAGTGTAGCAAATTGTTGTGACATTCCATCTTAATCAACGGAATTGTTATTAGCGGGAAGAGGAAGGACCAATTCCCAAAGACTGTCATCAGGCTCCCCTTTTCAGGGAGGATAAAAGGAAAAGAAAATAATACAATAAATTTGCAAGCCATTTAGGGAAAGGCAACTGGCAATTCTGATTCAGGCCCTGGAAACGGATGATTTTTGTGAATGAGGGGGAAAAAGGGTTTACACCACGCTAGAAGCCAAAAGCCTCTGATAACTGCTCGCAAACCTCAAAATAAAGATTCAAAGACATCTCTATCCACATTTGACATTTAGGCTACACTCCAATTCCACAGTGAACTCACAGTTAGGGAGGGATCTACATATCAAATCCACACCTTTTGTATTGTTATTTGACTCTTCCAATAAATCTTTCTTCTTCTTCTTCTTCTTCTTCTTCTTCTTCTTCTTCTTCTTCTTCTTCTTCTTCTTCTTCTTCTTCTTCTTCTCCTTCTCCTTCTCCTTCTCCTTCTCCTTCTCCTTCTCCTCCTCCTCCTCCTCCTCCTCCTCCTCCTCCTCCTCCTCCTCCTCCTCCTCTTCTTCTTCTTCTTCTTCTTCTTCTTCTTCTTCTTCTTCTTCTTCTTCTTCTTCTTCTTCTTCTTCTTCTTCTTCTCCTTCTCCTTCTCCTCCTCCTCCTCCTCCTCCTCCTCCTCTTCTTCTTCTTCCTCCTCCTCCTCCTCCTCTCCTCCTCCTCCTCCTCCTCCTCCTCCTCCTCCTCCTCCTTCTTCTTCTCCTCCACTTCCTCCTCCTCCCCCCCCTCCTCCTCCTTGCAATTGTTCCATATCTAACACTGAAATGACCCAGCTCAGAATTGGACCAAAAATTCATCTAACAACCAAAAGTCCTGGACATGTCTCCCAATTATCCTGTTCTATATTCTGACACCATTATTAAAAATATGGACAAGAAGGAGATAAGCAACCTAGAACTAAGGAAAAATTTCCTGACAGTTAGAACAATGATAGGAGCCTTGGTGGTGCAGTGGACTAAAGTGCTATTAAGTAGCACTTAGCTGCCAGCTGTCTGCAATTACTGCAAATCTCACCAGGCTCAAGGTTGACTCAGCCTTCCATCCTTCCGAGGTAGGTAAAATGAGGACCCGGATTGTGGGGGCAATAAGCTGACTTTGTATAAAAAAGAACACCGCTGGGGGGGGGTCCCAGCTTCTGCCAACCTAGCAGTTCAAAAGCACGTAAAAAATACAAGTAGAAAAAATAGGGACCACCTTTGCTGGGAAGGTAACAGCGTTCTGTGTGCCTTTGGTGTTTAGTCATTCCGGCCACATGACCACGGAGACGTCTTCGGACAGCGCTGGCTCTTCAGCTTTGAAACGGAGATGAGCATCGCCCCCTAGAGTCGGGAACGACTAGCACATACGTGCGAGGGGAACCTTTACCTTTACCTTTTACACAAAGAAGACAGGCTTCTGTAAAGCATCTGAGGAGAGGACAAGAAGTAACGGATGGAAGATTATTAAAGAGAGATCCAAGCTATAATTAGGGAGAAATGTCCTATTAGAGAGCACAATTAATCAGTGGAACTGCTCGCCTCCAGAAATCATGGATGCTCTAACACTGGACGTTTTAAGAAGAGATTGGACAACCATTTCTCCAGAATGGAATCCAGCTTTCTGCATAAGCAGGAGGTTGGATTAAAAGATCTCTACGCTCCCATCCAACTCTTTTGTTATTGTACTATTCTGTTAATATTATCTTGCTTTCAGGATTTCCTTTTTAACTATGTTTCCTCCCCCAAATAATTATTTTTCTTTTTATTTATTTATTTAATGTTTAAAATGCAAAGAAAAGTCGTGACAGGGAATTAAAGGAAGGAAAAAAAAAGAGGGGAAAAGAAAATGTGAGGTACAAGGGGGAAAAAAGGGGGGGGGGAGGCAATGACTTCCGAGTCTTTTGAGCATAGTACAAGATAGAACTTTTCTATCCAGCTTCAACTTTTTTGCTTTTATACATTAGTTATATAACTAGCCATTCCTATAACAACAACTCTATCTACTTGACAAAACTAAAGTCAGAGTTTAATTTTATTTTTCATCACAAGCACAAAATCCAGAAGTGATATCCAAATGAAAAACAAACTTAAATTATATTCTCCTCTTTGAATGAAATGATCACTTTTAATATTAATCAGATTAATATTAATCTGTTATTAATATTAATCAGATCCCACCCAGCAAAGATTTTCATTTAGCTCAGAGATCACAACATCTAGCTGGCAATGTTAAAAACGAATGCATTAAGGCAACTTTTTATATATATAAATATTTTTATTATTCATTTTTCTTTATAATACACCACATTTCCAGTTTTGCAACGAGAGTGTATTGGCTGTATCCAGTTCTTTCTAAGTATACATACCGTGTTTCCCAGGGGTGAAATCTAAAAATTTTCACTACCTGTTCTGGGGGTGTGGCTTAATTAGTGGGCGTGGCTTGGTGGTCAGGTGACTGGGTGGGTGTGGCTTGGTGGTCAGGTGGCCATGGCCAAGTCAACGTCACTTCTTTGTCCTTTTTTAACCTACAAAACACAACACAACACAACTGGCTCACCCACAATGTAAAAGCAGCTGTGCTAGACCCAAAATGTCCCCTGCAACAAACAGGAATCTCACACAGGCACAAAAAGCCCAAAAAACCAACTTTCACACCTTACACACACACAACACAACACAACTGGCTTACCCAATGTAAAAGCAGCTGTGCTAGACCCAAAATGGCCCCTGCAACAAGCAGGAACCTCACACAGCCACAAATAGCCCAAAAAACCAACTTTCACACTTTACACACACACAACACAATACAACTGGCTCACCCACAATGTAAAAGCAGGGGCAAAATGGCCCCTGCAACAAGCAGGAACCTCACACAGCCACAAAAAAGTCCAAAAAAAAAAAAAACTTTTACACTTTATACACAAAAAAATTCCACATACAGCTTTGTGAGATTTTGTGTGTTTATGTAGTTAGAGTGAAACACTACAGAAACACATAAAATCTCAGAAAGCTGCACAAATATCATTTTATTTTATTTTTATATACAGTAAAAGCAGCTAAATTTAAAACTTCTTAAACTTTAAATGGCTAGGTCTAAACAAAGAACGACTAAAAAAAAACCCCAATTAATTATTTTTTTTAAAGCTCCCAAAGGGGAAAAAAAACTTGCAGGTAGGCAGGCAGGCAGGTAGAGCTGCTCACCGATGAGCTTGATTGCAGGCAGGGAGATTCAGTTGCTTACTGATGCAATGGATTGCAGGGATTACAGCAAGTGAAGCAAGGCAGGCATGTGAAGGTAAGAAAGCTGGAGGCTGGGGGTGGGGGTGGGGAGAGGGATTTTTGCTACCGGTTCTCCAAACTGCCCGCCACCATCGCTACCTACTCACCCGAGCTGGTCCGAACCGGGAGCATTTCACTCCTGGTGTTTCCCCTAAAATAAGACCCTATCTTATATTTTTTGAACCCTGAAATAAGCACTTGGCCTTATTGGCATGTGCTCAAAAGCCCGATTGCGCTTATAATCAGGGCAAGTCTTATTTTGGGGGAAACAGGATAGTATTATATCCCTGTTTATAACCAGTATTCTCTTAATCATACATTATAGTCTCTTTTAAACATATAATGTTGTACATCATAGTTATAACGATTATTTTCATAATTGTACCATAACATTCTATATATTTATCTCTCTCTTTTCCCCTCTCTACTTCCCTCTCCTCCATTTTCTTCTCTTCCTCTCCTCTCTCCTTTCTTCTCTCCTCTTCTCCACTTCCCTCTCCTTCCCTCTCTCTTACTCCTCTCCTCCCATCCATTTCCCTCGCTCCTTTCCCGTCTCTCCTTCCCTCTTCTTCCATCTCCTTCCTTCTCTTCTTCCCTCAATTAACTTGGATTAAGATTGTCTCAATGTTCAACTTGTTGTGATCAAGGAACCAATATTTACTTTCTAAAACTGTAATAACATTCTTCAATAACGTTCTATAAGCACCTCTATAACTGTCTGGTTTGGTTCTCCAACCCAACAAGACAGACACAGACTTCAGAGGATAATTAGAACTACAGAAAAAACAAATTGCTACCAACCTGCCTTCCATTGAGGACCTGTATACTACATGAGTCAAAAACAGGGCTGTGAAAATATCTACAGACCAGTGGTAGGTTTCAAATTTTTTTACTACCGGTTCTGTGGGCATGGCTTGGTGGACGTGGCATGGCTTGGTGGACGTGACAGGGGAAGGATACTTTAAAATCTCCATTCCCTCCCCAATCCAGGAGAAGGTTATTGCAAAATCCCCATTTCCTCCTGATCAGCTGGGACTTCTCTGAGGCAGAGAATAGACAGGGGCAGGGCCAGTCAGAATTTTTACTACCGTGTCTCCGAACTACTAAAAATTTCCGCTACCGGTTCTCCAGAACTGGTCAGAATCTGCTGAAACCCACCTCTGCTACAGACCCCTCACATCCTGGACATAAACTGTTTCAACTCCTACCCTCAAAACGACGCTATAGAGCACTGCACACCAGAACAAGTAGACACAAGAACAGTTTTTTTTCCCCAAACTTCATCACTCTGCTAAACAAATAATTCCCTCAACAATGTCAAACTATTTACTAAGTCTGCACTACTATTAATCTTCTCATTGTTCCCATCACCCATCTCCTTCCACTTATGACTGTATGATTGTAACCTTGTTGCTTGTATCCTTATGATTTCTATTGACTGTTTCCTAATGTAATTTGATTGCTTATTTGTACCCTATGACTATCATTAAGTGTTGTACCTTATGATTCTTGATGAATGTATCTTTTCTTTTATGTACACTGAGGACATATGCACCAAGACAAATTCCTTGTATGTCTAATCACACTTGGCCAATAAAAACTTGATTCTATCTATTCTATTCTATTCAAAAACAATAGGTAATAAATCTCTCCATTGTGTTTATGGAATATGACAGCAACTTTTTGTAGAAGCACTATTGAACTCAGTAATGTTTTTTGTTTTTAATCCCAGAAGTCAGAAAACAATTGAGCTTTGTCCAGACAAAATGCAATTTGGAACTTTTAACCCCATATACCCACCCCCCCAAAAAAAAATCTGGTAACAAATGCTATGACTGGCATAAGCGATGGACAATATTTCTGGGACTCGATGGCCCACTTGGCTTCTGAACAATGGATTTGGAAAGCAAACTGAAAATGACAAAGAAGCAGAGAATGAATTCCAACATCAAAGCTTAATCAGATTCAATTCAAATTGAAATCAGATTTAAAGACACTGGATCCAGTCAATAATAGCCTGATGTATTTAAGAATGCAAATGCTCCTTGCACATCAATAAAACATTGTTTTGTTTATTTTTTCCAGGGGGGGAAATGGATTGTTCAGAGACCTGCTTTGAAGGAAAACTCTGAAAATATAGAAATAGCCCAAAAAGCCACAAGCAATCCAGCACAATTCTGTTTGTTTGTTTGCTTTTACCTTGCTTCCAAATCCAGAGCTTAGTGGAGGCAAATGGAGCTTTTTATGATATTAAACACAAACTAAACTTTTAGGATAGTGGCAAATGGTTGAGAATTAGTTGCTGTAATACAACTTGACTCTTTTATTCTCTACATCTTTGGTAGCAATAGCAATAGCACTTAGATTTATATACCACTTCACAGAGCTTTACAGCCCTCTCTAAGTGGTTTACAGAGTCGTCATATTGCTCCCAACAATCTGGGTTCTCATTTTACCAACCTCGGAAGGATGGAAGGCTGAGTCAACCTTGAGTCTATTGAGACTCGAACTGCTGGCAGTCAGCAGAATTAGCCTGCAGTACTGCATTTTACCACTGCTCTTATCAAATAACTTCTTAAGGGAACTCGGTTCGAAGAAGGCATTGACCGCTCTGTTGCTGAAGTCGTATTTTCTGCAATTGAGTTTGGAGCGGTTTACCTTAAGCTTGTATCTGTTGTGTGCTTGTGTGTTGTTGTGGTTGAAGTTGAAGTAGTCATTGACAGGTAGGACATTATAGCAGATAATTTTATGTGCTACGTTTAGGTCAGATCGAAGGTGACATAGTTCTAAGTTGCCTAAACCCAAAATTTCAAGTCTGGTGGCATAAATGGTCAATGCCTGGAATCACTATCTGACTCTGTAGTTTCTTCCCCAAACCCCCAAAACTTTAACCTTAAACTGTCTACTGTTGACCTCACCCCATTCCTAAGAGGTCTGTAAGGGGCATGCATAAGTGCACCAGCATGCCTACCGTCCCTGTCCTAATATTCCTTTTTACTCTTACTCTTTTCATGTATTCAAATTATGTTTGTACTTTTACCTGTTATCTTATACATGCTTGACAAAAGAAAGAAAGGAAGGAAGGAAGGAAGGAAGGAAGGAAGGAAGGAAGGAAGGAAGGAAGGAAGGAAGGAAGAAGGAAGGAAGGAAGGAAGGAAGGAAGGAAGGAAGGAAGGGAAGGAAGGAAGGAAGGAAAGGTATTCTGTTGTAAGTAGAGCAGTAGAGGACTCTTCTCGTGAAATATCTCTGGACAGGCTCAATTATATTAATGTCCAATATGCAGTGTGGGTTCCAGACAGATGAGCTGTATTCGAGAATTGGTCTAGCAAATGTTTTGTATGCTCTGGTTAGCAGTATAGTATTACCGGAGAAGAAGCTACGCAGGATTAGGTTAATAACTCTTAATGCCTTTTTGGCAATGTTGTTACAGTGGGCTCTGGTTCAACCAGGAATCCAGAAATGTTCTAATTTTGACTCTTAATTCTTTGGGGGAACGTTTTCCCATTTGGACAAACATGTAAGATTCGCTCACATTTCTAGATGGACTTTGCTGATCTCATTACAAATGGATTTGGAAGCAAAAATTGAATAATTTGAGGGCAGTAAATAAGACATTGTACAAAATTTGATTTAACAGATTTGCTAATCCCAGTTAGGAAGCCCCTGAGAATGTAAAAATTGCCTGTCCCTGGTTTAGACATGATTTCCATTGCTTTTAACTTCCAGTCAGTGATAAGTATGGAGCTTTGACATAAATCTTTCAATAGACTAACGGTTTGAAAACGGAATTCCTAAAATTACACTCTATAGAGCGGTGGTAATAACAAGAGAAATTTAATTTTGTGAGGGGGGGGAGGCATCCCTGGCACAGGGGATTACATCCCCTTCAACTCTGCATATTAAAGATGCAAGTAAAATTTGATGAGCGGGAAATAAAAAGAGAGAGAGAGAGAGAGAGAGAAAAGAGAAAGTAAGAGAGATTTTTTACTGCCAGAGCCGATCAGCAGGTCCTCATCATTAATTTTTGATGTGCTTTCTGTTAGGAGAGGAATTAATGAATTTACTTTGACGTGAAACTCGCTGTGCCTCTTAGTCCTTCCAAAGCTCAAAGCTATTATGTGTAAATTTTACAGCAACTATGATAGCCTTTAGAGAAGAACCGCCAGGAAAAATAGACATTTCATCAAGAATAAAAAGCACTGACTGCTTGCAAAAGCCACGGATCTGGCGTGGTGGTGGGGAAGACCAAAAATAGAAAGCTAAGAAAGAGATAGAAATATCGGCAGGAGGTGGAAAAAAGAAAAGGAAGGCTTGCTTTAGAAATGGTTTCTCTCGTGCTTCAGCTCTGTGCAACTGCATTGAGAGCAAATGTGTCTTACCGATCATAGACTTTTTCTTTCTCTACATTGACATACCAGCTGTTTTCAAAAAGAGCCCGGTTTTATTGACGACTCAAAAGCCTCTGGAATTTTTCAAGGAAGCAGAAAAGAAAAAGGGACCAACTCAACTACGAGTGAAGGTTCCTTAGATTTAAACAGTGCAGTTGAATCAATGTCGAGGCAGGATACTTGAAAAGGGACGAAGATGGGGGTGGGGGGGAAGGCATCAGACATTCACATGACATATTTAGAGGGATGAAGAAGGAGTCATTCAAGTCTTGGAAAATCCCTGTAAGAAAAATGTTTGCATCACTGCAGGCCAGACAGCTGCCCTGTAGGCCCTATTGTAGATACATATAGTGAGTTTGCACATTTACACCTGCGATGTGCACAACACAGCAAAAAAAGAGCCTGTAATACAGTGGACTAAAGCACACTGTTATTAACATCTGCTGCTTGCAGTTACTGCAAGTTCAAATCTCACCAGGCTCAAGGTTGACTCAGCCTTCCATCCTTTCTAAGGTAGGTGAAATGAGGACCCAGATTGTGGGGGCAATAAGCTGACTTTGTACAAAATATACAAAAGTATGAAGGCTATTGCTTAACACATTGTAAGCAGCCCTGAGTCTCCGGAGAAGGGCGGCATATAAATTAAAGCAAAGAAGAAGAAGAAGAAGAAGAAGAAGAAGAAGAAGAAGAAGAAGACGAAGAAGAAGAAGAAGAAGAAGAAGAAGAAGAAGAAGAAGAAGAAGAAGAAGAAGAAGAAGAAGAAGAAGAAGAAGAAGGAGGAGGAGGAGGAGGAGGAGGAGGAGGAGGAGGAGGGGGAGGAGGAAGAAGAAGAAGAAGAAGAAGAAGAAGAAGAAGAAGAAGAAGAAGAAGAAGAAGAAGAAGAGGAAGAGGAAGAGGAAGGAGAAGGAGAAGGAGAAGGAGAAGGAGAAGGAGAAGGAGAAGAAGAAGAAACAGATGGCAGAGGATGAGATGTTTAGATAGTGCCGTTGACACAGCAGACATAGTTTGGGCCAACTCCAGAAGACAGTGGAGGACAGGGGTGTGGAGGGTATGGCATGCTGTGGTCCATGGAATGAGGAGAGTCAGAATAACAGACTAACAGAGTTGGAGGTCTCCTAACCCAACCCTTTGCTCAAGCATATACCATATTCGATAAATGGTTGTCCAGTCCCTTTTCAAATCCCTCCAGGATTGGAGCACCCATAACTTCTGAAGGCAAGTTGTTCCACTGGTTGATTGTTTATTCTGTCAGGAAGTTTCTCCTTAGTTCTAGGTTGGTCAGGCATAACTTCACCTGTACAGTGTGGATTCCAGGCAGACTAGCTGTATTCGAGGATTGGTCTGGCAAAGGTTTTGTATGCCCTAGTTAGCAGTACAGTGTTATCAGAGAAGAAGCTTTGCAAAATTAGGTTAACAAAATTAGGTTATTTACGGGACCGCCTGCTACCACCAATAGACTCTCACCGACCAGTACGCTCCCATAGAGAGGGCTCCTCTGGGTACCGTCGGCCAAACAATGTTGACTGGTGGCCCCCAGGGGGAGAGCCTTCTCTGTGGGGGAACCTACTATCTGGAATGAGCTCCCCCCGGAGATACGGAGGATCCCAGATCTGCGTACCTTCCGTCGCGCGCTCAAGACTTTCTTATTTCATCAAGCTGGCCTGACCTAAATCTTTCCCCCTTTTAAATGGAAATTTTAAATTTGGTTTTAAATTATTGGGGTTTTAAATTTGTTCAGCCAAATTATTTAATTCGTTTTAGTTTATTTTAAATTTTGTATCTATATGTTTTATTCTATGGCTGTTCACCACCCTGAGTCCTTCGGGAGTAGGGCAGTATACAAATTCAAGAAAATAAAAAATAAAATAAATAAATAAACAACTCTTAATGCCTTTTTGGCATTATTTTAACTACATTTTATTTAATTTAAATTCATTTTAACTAAACACCAAAGAGCCTTTATTTCATATACTGTATAAAACAGCAACCAACACATGATGACATCGCTTTCTTTCTTTTTCTTTTTTTGTCCAGTTGCTAATTCAATTTGGGATAAATTATTTCATCATTGTGAGCCTGCATGCATGCAAGTAGCTCAAGCTATTTTCTTCTTCTTCTTTTTCTTTCCCCCTAACGATTCAGAAGCAATTCAAATGCTTTCAGTGCCTAATTTGTCCTTGCTGAAAAATTATTTCATTTAGCAGAATATCATGTACCTCAAACATCTATTTACAATAGTGTGTTGGAAAATAAAAAGTAAGCTTTAGAAAAGAAGAAAGAGCTCAGAGTTTGTTTGTTTGGTTTCTGAGTTCCCAAAATAGACCATTGAATCTATGAATTTGCAGACGATGGTTCTCCCCACAGAAACACCCATCTTCATTATTTATTGTACATTATCTGGCCCCATGGAAGTGCTCTTGATCAAAGTCAGAATGAGTTATGAGGTTACTAAGCCACCCTAGAACTTTCTGTTTGTTTAGATCTTTTATCTTTGGATGTTCCCAAATAAGAAAGTTGAAAATGAGGTGTAGGAAGAAAAATCCTTCTGGGTTCAGCTCCAAGTGGGGAAAAAGACACTGGAAACATGGAGACTGCTTGGAAAGATGGTTTAATGGTGGACAGGATCACATGGCTTGAGTTCCTGAACAGAAAAAAAGCAAGATACAGCGAGTCCCCGGGTTTTATGCCCTCTCTGGCTTTGAACTTCCTGGGGCCCAGAAAGTGTATCCTGTTTGGTTGTCAGACTCCCAGGAGGTGGGGGTCTTAGCTAGCCTTGCTGGCTGATATAATCTTCCCAGGTGCCATGTGGTGAGTTTCTGTTGCTAGATGGGTCCTATTGTGTTGCATATGATGGTCCATGGACAAAGATTGAGTTTCTGCATCTGGCCCATTGACAAAGGATGGGGGCAGGAAGATGGGAGCTGCTTCGTCTTTATAACATGCTTCTCCATTTCTCATCCAGGGAAACATAATATTCTGCCTTTTTAATATTTCCTAAAATATTTCATTCTTCTAGGAAAGGGGTGGGTGCTAACTTCCTACAGAGGCAACGGTTGTTCCTGTCATTTGTTTAAGCATGCATAGACATCTCCATGTTGATCCTATAACACTATAAAAAGATGTTGAGATTCTAGAAAGAGTGCAGAAAAGAGCAACCAAGATGATTAAGGGACTAAAATGTGAAAGAACGGGTACAGGAACTGGGCATGTCTAGTCTAGTGAAGAGAAGGACCAGGGGAGACATGATAGCAGAGTTCCAATATTTGAGGGGCTGCCACAGAGAGGAAGGGGTCAAGCTATTTTCCTAGGCACCCAAAGGCCAGTCAAGGAGTAATGGATGGAAACTGATCAAGGAGAGATTCAACCTAGAAATGAGGAGGAACTTTCTGACAGTGAGAACAATCAACCCATGGAACAGAAGTTACCTTCAGAAGTTATGGGAGCTTCATCACTGGAGGCCTTCAAGAAGAGACTGGACTGCCATCTGTCAGAAATGGTGTAGAGTCTCCTGCTTGGGCAGGAGGTTGGACTTGATGACCTACAAGCTTCCTTCCAACTCTGTTAGTCTGTAATCCAGAATTTAATTGCATAAGAACCTACATATATTAACCCAGGATAAGAAAGAGAAACAGAGGGGACAGAGCAAAAACTTCAAAACGTCAATCAAGGTGATTTTTTTTTAAGGCTAAATTAAGCAGAAACAATTGTGTCACTTCTGCCTTAAGAAGCAACGACTGCAACGAAGGTGTTGAAAGATCATTTTGGGAATTTTTTTCCCTTCACACTTTCCTGTGCTTTTTATCTATTCTAAAAGCTAGCTGGATGCTTACACAAGCTGCAATTTAAGAAGAACCCAAACGGAATTTATAAGGAAAACTTCCTGGTGTAAAATCCGGATGACTATATTAAGACAATAGACTAAATATATTCAGTCTACCTAGGAGCCAGGGTGGATCCTACATGTTAAATGTTAAATTTAATTGACAACGTTGTCCTTTATTTGTATACTATTTCCCCCCCTCCCTTTTTCGTTGTTGTTAAGGCTGTTTTGTTTCATTTCCTTTATTTGTTTTATTGTTTTGTATTTTATTTATTTATTTTTATGTATTTATTTATTTTCTATGATAAAACAATCATCTTCTTTTTATGACCCCATAATTGAATTGAATTGAATTGAATTGAATTGAATTGAATTGAATTGAATTGAATTGAATTGAATTGAATTGAATTTAATAATTTAATTTAATTTAATTTAATTTAATTTAATTTAATTTAATTTAATTTAATTTAATTTAATTTAATTTAATTTAATTTAATTTAATTTAATTTAATTTAATTTAATTTAATTTAATTTAATTTAATTTAATTTAATTTTTTAATTTATCGCATTTCTATGCCGCCCAACTCCCAAGGGACTCTGGGCGGCTTACAGCAAAAATAATGTGAACAATGAACATAGAAAAATTATTAAAAAACATAAAAACATTTTAAAAACATTAAAAGCCCATGCACACCATCCATGGCCAGATCTCACAAGATTGCAACAGTGAGATCAACCGCCCCAGGCCTGCTGGAAAAGCCAGGTCTTCACCGCTTTCCGGAAGGCCAATAGGGTGGGGGTAGTCTGGATCTCAGGAGGTAACTGGTTCCAGAGAGCTGGGGCAGCCACAGAGAAGGCCCTCCCCCACGGGCCCGCCAGACGGCATTGTTTAGCTGATGGGACCCGGAGAAGACCAACTCTGTGGGATCTTACCGGTCGCTGGAAGCTATGCGGTAGAAGGCGGTCTCGAAGATAGCCTGGCCCTGAGCCATGTAGGGCTTTAAAGGTAATAACCAACACCTTGAATTGTGCCCGGAGACCAATAGGGAGCCAGTGCAGCTCGCGGAGAATTGGTGTAATGTGGGTGTATCTAGGTGCACCCACAGCAGCTCGTGCAGCTGCATTCTGGACCAACTGTAGTCTCCGAACACTCTTCAAGGGTAGCCTCATGTAGAGCGCGTTGCAATAGTCTAACCGTGAGGTGACAAGGGCATGAGTGACTGTGAGGAGAGCCTCCTGATCCAAGTAGGGTCACAATTGGTGCACCAGGCGAACCTGTGCAAAGATCCCCCTAGCTACAGCTGCCAGATGTTACTCTAATCTTAGCTGTGAGTCTAGGAGGACACCCAAATTGCGAGCCCATTCTGAGGGGGACAATCCCCCCCCCCCAGAATCAATCCCTTGCAGGGTGGAGTCTGGGCAACTGAATGGAGCAGAATGTTTACTGGCCGGATGCCTTTTCTGTCACCAATGAGGAATTTTATCCAGCAGATAAAGTCTCATTGTGCCCAGAGAAAAATATCTGCCTCTACAGATATATTTTGCCTCTAAAACAATACATTTTAAAAATAATATGTTGACTAGCCCCAAAACCCATGACATATTCTATTGACCCTGTTTTCCCAGCTGATATGGAGCCATTTATAGACATTCTCTAGAGGCATAGCTATGCCTAGTCAATTATCAATCCATAAAATAGATTATTATCTAGTCTCATTAATTGGAATAAATGAGAGATCTGGTGTTTCGTTTTGAAGACCCATCAAATGGCCACCATTCAAAAGACAGTCAAATAAGATGATGCGTAACCACTCAGTAAAAGAACATTTATTAACATTGAAAAATAACAACATGGAATGTTGCAGCTCAAAAATTAAGAGCTTATTTAAAGAATCCATCAGCCTCATTCTCGTTCATTTGGATGTGTTTTGATATTATTTGGAACTAATAAAATGTTCCAAAAAACAGATTCACGTTATTTCTTCAGTATTTATTCTTGTTGCACCTGCCCAGAAAAAAATAAATAAATCTATAATACAAATGATTCATCTAATGGATGGAAAGGTCTAATTCCAACATTACAGTGCTAGCTTTCACTGAAATGCAATTTACAAAAAAAAAGAAAAAAAAAACTTAACAAAAAACAACCAACCTCTGATTTTTATTTAATTGACTAAATGTATTCAGGCCTTTGATAAGGGTGGATTCTTAGTCACCCTTTCAGACCCAGAAAGGAGTATTCATAGGACAAAGTCAAAAAAAGAAGAAGAAGAAGAAGTCAAGATGATGAGCACAATGCTACAATCAAAGTTTAATTAGTTAAACATTAAAAAGTGGAGTTTCACTCACACCATCATCACCATCGTGACTTTTTTTGACCTTGTCCTATGGATACAACCACAAACTTTTACTGAGTTGTTCCAAATCCTTCTCTCCCTTTCTTTCTCTCTCTCTCTCTCCCCCTTTTTCTCTCTTTCTCCTCTCTCTCTCTCTCCTCTCTCTCTCTCCCCTTTCTCTCTCTCCCTCTTTCTCTCTCTTTCTCTTCTCCCTCTCTCTCCTCTCTCTCTCCCCCTCTCTCTCCTCTCTTTCTTTCCCCTCTCCTCTCTCTTCTCTCTCTCTCCTCTTTCTTTCTCCCTCCTCGCTCCTCTCCCCTCTCTCTCCCCTCTCTGTCTCCTCTCTCCTCTTTCTCTCCTCTCTCTCCTCTCTCCCACCTGTCTCCTCTCTCTCCCCCTTTCTCTCTCTCCTCTCTTCCTCCCCTCTCTCCTCTTCCTCTCTCTCATCTCTCCCTCCTCTCCCCCTTTCTCTCCCCTTTCTTTCTCCCCTTTCTTTCTCTCTCCCCTTTCTCACTCTCCCCCTTTCTCTCTTTCTCCTCTCCCCCTCTCTCTCCTGTCTATTTCTCCCCCTCTCTCTCCTCTCTTTCTCTCCCCTCTCCTCTCTCTTCTCTCTCTCTCCTCTTTCTTTCTCCCTCCTCGCTCCTCCCCACTCTCTCTCTCCTCTCTGTCTCCTCTCCTCTCTCTCTCCTCTCTCTCTCCTCTCTCCCACCTCTCTCCTCTCTCCCCCCTTTCTCTCTCTCCTCTCTTCCTCCCCTCTCTCCTTTTCCTCTCTCTCATCTCTCCCACCTCTCCCCCTTTCTCTCTCTTTCTCCCCTTTCTCTTTCTCCCCTTCTCCCTCTCTCCCCTTTCTCCCTCTCCCCCTTTCTCTCTCTTTCTCCTCTCCCCCTCTCTCTCCTGTCTATTTCTCTCCCTCTCTCTCCTCTCTTTCTCTCCCCTCTCCTCTCTCTTCTCTCTCTCTCCTCTTTCTTTCTCTCTCCTTGCTCCTCTCCCCCCTCTCTCTCCTCTCTCCCTCCCTCTCTCCTCTTTCTCTCGCTCTCTCCTCTCTCCCACCTATCTCCTCTCTCCCCCCTTTCTCTCTCTCTCCCTCTCTCTCTTTCTCCTCTCTCTCTCTCCCCTTCCCCTCTCTCTTTCTCATTTTGCTGCATAATCTCACTCCTTTACATGCCAGCAAATTTACATAGCTTATTTTTGTAATGTCTGTGAAAAATATTTAAAAGGAATGAGAAATAATATGATTATTGGTGTGAGTATTTTTGGGCAAGCACTTGTACATCATGTTCCTAATGCAGTACATGTAAACTGTGCCAGATGATCATCTCTGTAGTTCTTACAGACCTGGCTTATTTCAAAACTGATTTTGAATAGGTTGATTAATTTTATTTCTAAAAAAAAAAAAAAATGCCTTAGATAATCAGGGCGTTGTTTCAAGTGTATGATTTGGTTATGTTCATTATTTTTTTTTCTTGTCTTATTATGAAGCCTATAATGTCAAGCACCAGGGAAATCAGAAGATCCGGGCAGTTCACATGGATATAGAGATTTATTGCAAGCTTAATCTCTGTACAAGAATCTGTATTATTAAATTGGTGGTAGATAAGAGCCAATCGGATATGGTGGCTTAGTGGGTAAGACGCTGAGCTTGTTGATAGAAAGGTAAGCAGTTCAGCGGTTCGAATCCCTAGTGCTGTGTAATGAGGTGAGCTCCTGTTATTTGTCCCAGCTTCTGCCAACCTAGCAATTCGAAAGCACGTAAAATATGCAAGTAGAAAAATAGGGACCACCTTTGCTGGGAAGGGAACAGCGTTCTGTGTGCCTTTGGTGTTTAGTCATGCTGGCCACATGACCATGGAGACGTCTTCAGACAGCGCTGGCTCTTCGGCTTTGAAACGGAGATGAGCACTGCCCGCTAGAGTCAGGAACGACTAGTGCATATATGCAAGGGGAATCTTTACCTTTACCTTTAAGAGCCAATGGAATTCAAGGTGGGCTTGACTTAAATCTCTTGTGGGCATGAAGGGACTTGAGACTGGTGATGTGTTTGACCCTTCCCTCAGGTTCAGCTTGGTCACTACCTACATCTATTAATTTTCCAGGTAAGAATTTATCCTTAACCATGGCTACGTTCCATGCCTTACTACTAGTTCTACAAACACAGAAGGTGGCATTGCCTTTACATTAACAAACAGCTTCCTTACTTTATTGTGTGCATGTGACCAAGGTAGTCTTTTCTGAAATTCAAGGGGTTGCACAGGCACCAAAAAGAATAGCATCCTTCTGATTTAAGAATGGCTCAGTAATTAGAATGCAAGCTAATTCTGCTGACTGCTGGAAGTTTGATCCTCACTGGTTCAAGGTTGACTCCGGCTTCCATCCTTCTCAGGTGAGTAAAATGAGGATCCAGATTGTTGGGGGCAATAGGCTGACTCTGTAAACTGCTTAGAGAGGGCTGCAAAGCTCTGTGAAGTGGTCTATAAATCTAAGTGCTATTGCTATGTGGTCCTTTAACTTATAAAATCTTCAAAACATTTTGAAATGAATAAATATCTCCTCCACCCGCTGAGAACCGAGTGAGTATTCGTGTAACTTTAAGATTATCATCATTCCACTATAGCATATTTCATCAGTTGATTTGAATCCTTAATAAACTTGGGAAGAAGTGAATATTAATTGATGATCTGATACTTTATACATCCTCAATGATTTAATTGTTTACGGAAGCTTGCAGATAAAAGAAGAACGAAACATTACCCAGGCAGATGTTTGGATATATTGAAACATATCAAGGCCAATACACTTAACTCTGAGGGGAAATATTTATTCAACTGTGCCATATTTTATTACAATTTCTACAGCTGTGGTTTTTGAACTGTGTTGTACCGAAGACTATCATTATTTTCGTGCCCATCAGTTTTGTGTTAACGGCTTCTCTCTACAATGTTGCCACTAAGGAAAATATGCTATTTTCCCCATAAAAACACATGCTGTCATCATACTTTGAAAAGAAAATTATTGTTGCAAATATTTGCCGCCAGTCTATTTTGCATTGGAGTTAAAATAAAATATACATAGATCTACAAAAAAATAAATAAAAACATCCAGTAAAGCTGACACGCAAACAGCAAACAGCTTTTGCTTCTAAAAACTTCCCTTCGATATAAATATGACTGATTTTTTTTTTTTTTAAAAGAAAATGATAACAGACTGATGTATTTAATGCTTAGGTGATAACTAAAATCATTTTGCTTCAATAAACATATTTTTATCAATAAATGAAGAAGTTTATAATCTACCCTGTTTTTGAATGCTACCTCTATATTTAAGATTTCTGAGGTGAATCTTTTTCATATTTTTTTTTTCTGCCTAATGTGAATCAAAACTGAGGATGTTGCTGAGACAGACTCTTAAACCAGAAAGCTGCCGATAATCGTGTGGGGGAAGTTGTGCTTTTTAAAATGCTTTCTTATTTTGTGGTGGTTTCCTGAAAGTGACAGAGCAATGGAGAAAGCTCACAGTCTATATTGCCTTCAACTCAGCATTGGAGTAGAAAATTAGCATAGCTCTAACCATTGATACTGAAACTATACTAATTAGGATAGATTCCTGAATAAGATTGGAATCCATGAACAGGATATGGAAGTTTGAAGCTTGAAGCCTCACATCCAGCTGGTTCCAACATTGGAAAATTTCCCCTCTGGTTTGGCAGTTGATGGAGTCATCAACTTTGCACCATATGGATGGTCCACTAAGATTACCTCAGTTTAAATGAAGCCTAGAGGCATTCAGCTCAGTTTATATTAATCCAGTCTAAAGTTGATATGTGCCCCAGCATATAAGTGCCCAGGCTCCATTTTCAGCCTCAATGGCCTCCTGCAGCCCTCTGGAAGGGAAAATGGAGCCCAGGTGGGCCATGCACAGCCTCGCCGAGGTCCGTTTTTGCTGGCAGAGAGCTGCAGGAGGCTGTCGCAGCCAAAAACAGAGCCTTGATGAGTGATGTTGAGCTGGCCAAGCCCACTCTGGCCATGCCCCTGGCCACACACACACACACACACACACACACACACACACACACACACTGCCCCAAGGTCAAAAACAACCTTGATGTGGCTCTCAATTAAATTGAGTTTGACACCCCTGTTCGATAATGTTTCCGATGTTTACAGTAGTGGCCAAAATTGTGGAAACCTTTTGGGAAAAATGTATTTTTGAGGTTTGATGTTTTTTGAGTTTCAGGATAATCATATTCCGCTTCTGGAATGGCCTGGGAATAGCCTAGACCTTAACCCAATTGAAAATCTATGGAGCCGACTAAAGAAACTTGTTAGTCAGAAGCGATCCAGCAATAAAACCCAGTTAATAGAAGCCATCATTCAATCTTGGTTTCACATTACAACAGCTGCAGAACTAAAAAACTTGGTTCACTCCATGGGAAGACGTAAGGTTGTAATTCATGCTAAAGGTTACCCAACTGAGTATTCACTAACATGGTGATAATTTTTGTATATCTTGTTTTTTCTACCTGTTTCACTTTTCTTCTTTATACTGTAACTGCTATTCTAATAGCAAATCCTTCATAAAAGTCATTGCATTACATTCTTGATTAAATGATCTTTCCATTGATATATAATTTTATGGTACTACTCCAAAAAAAGTGGTGCTGTTAGCTAGCTTTAGAAAATACACTTTTCCCAAAAGGTTTCCACAATTCTGGCCACTACTGTAGTTTATGAAGACACAGTCTGTGTTCTCTCTGCTCTTGTTCTCTCTTACATGCACAACTTACGGTGATATTGTTTTGCTTAGGAAGGAGAAGGTGAGTCTTTTTCAAGTAATGTTCAATAAAAACACACAACTGACTGTTTTATATTTAAACAACTATATTTTGCAGTTCTTCGGTGTTTTCAGTCCCTTCCTCTTGAGTCCATGCCTTTATGGTTTTATTTTTCCATCTTTGTCCTGTCTGATGTTTTGCTCCATTGTGCTGTATTCTTTATGCCGTCAACACAATGCAGCCTAACAAAAGGATTCCTCCACGGAGCCTCTTTTTCCTTGGCCACCTACACACGAAACAGAGCAAAGGTTTCATGCAGACAACAACGAGAAACACCTCTGCAGTTCTTCTCACATCACCTTACCAACGTTGAACTACTTCTGAGACTGTTTTCCTCCATCCCCAATAATAAAATAATTTGTTGTTGATCATGAAAAAAATATATTTGGTGTTTTAGGATCATGTAGATTCAGAAAGATTGTTGTGACCCCGTCTCCCGAGCCTGTCCTAACAGTGGAAGAGGACTCAGAAGGTGATGGGGAGGAACTGATCAGGCCTCCCTCTCTAGGACCCTCCTCTCTGGCAATGCCTCAGGTTCCATCCGAAGGCCAAGAGGAACAGCTTGAGATATGCCAGAAGGAAAGCATATCGGAACAACAACAGATAGGGAGCAAGGATGATGAATCCTGGCTTGATCCCAGGCAGCGTCAGAGGGAGAAGCGTGCACAGCAACGAAAGAGGTGTGGGAGGGCCAGAGATTGAGCTGAGTCACTGAGCCACACCCCACAAGGAATAAAAGTGGGTGTGATTGTTCTTCAGGCTTTGTGACGGTCCAAGTTAAAAACCTGAGAGTCACATCGCATTACCTGAAATCTGGCTTGTGCATATTTGGATTGGATCTTGGCTAACTCTTGCTTCGTGGATTACTTTTTGCTACTGAACCAGACTGAGGATAAACTCTCTCTTGCTTACTGTGAGTGAAAATTGACTTGGCAGGCGTTTCACAGTTTACTGCCAAAACTCTTATCTGCAAGGGTTTCTAGTCTGATTGCTTAATAAAATTTTGGCAGGAGTGCCTGGTTGTGTGTTCGCCTGTGTGGGGAAGGGGGACAGAACAAAGATGCTATGTCTATTGTTGTCCATACCGTATTGAATCATTTGGAACAACAGGGAACATACTGTATGTAAGGCTGTTATTTATGGATTATAGCTCTGCCTTCAACACCATTCTACCCAACAGGTTATTTCTTAAAATGTCCAATTTGGGTATAAATCAGAGGATTTGTTTGTGGATAAAGGATTTTCTGACAGTCAGTAAGGATGAGATTTCATCATTCCTCTACTCTGATACTAAGCACAGGAGCCCCCCAGGGTTGTGTGCTAAGCTCTTTCCTTTATTCCTTGTATAAACATGACTGCACCCATTGTATAACACCAACACAATTATTAAATTTGTGGATGACACAACAGTGGTGAGACTCATTAATAAGAACAATGAGTCTGCTTACAGGAAGGAAGTACAAGGGCTGACATTGCAGTGTAAAGAAAATAATCTTACACTTAACACCAAAAAAACTAAATAACTTATAATTGACTTCAGGAGGAAGAGAGATGTACATCTACCATTGTACATAAATGGTGAGGAGGTGGAGAGGGTTGGTAGTTTTAAATTTCTGGCCATTTATATCTCGAAGGACTTCTCATGGACTATCAATGTTAACATGCTTGCAAAGAAGGCACAGAAGAGGCTGTACTTCCTGAGAATGCTCAGGAAGATAAATCTATCTCAGCATCTACTTCTGTCCTACTATCACAGCACCATTAAGAGTGTCCTGGCATACGGCATTCTTGCATGTATGGGAGCAGCTCTGTAGTGGACAAAAATGCTCTACAGAGAATCATTAAAATGGCCCAGAATATCATCGGATTCCAGCTACCAGCCCTGGATGACATCTTCGAATCTCGCTGTTTGAGGAAGTTGCACAACATTCTCAGAGACTCTTCCCATCCTGCTTACAATCTTTTTGGACTGTTGCCTTCTGGCAGAAGATACAGGACAATTAAAACTTGGACCAAACGTTTTCTGAATAGTTTTTATCCCAGAGCTATAATTGCACTCAACAATGAACTAAAGGACTACCATCGGTGAGTTGTTGGACAGCATTACTTGGTCTGTTGTGTGGATGTTTGGGTGGTTCAGGGGCGGGGAATTTGTGGCGTGTGTGTGTGTGTATTTGGGGATTGTTATGTGTGTTGGGCCTGGTCTTTGTTATGTGAATTTCGTTGTATGGGTATACTGTGTATATACGTACAATGTCAATAAAGTTATACTTAAAGCACTGTTAGGACTGCTTTCTAGATGTTTGAGTTTCAATACTCATCTTTGTTAGCAGGGAGGAAGTGGAGGAGTTACAGATTCAAACAACTAGAGAGGTTGTCTACTCTGAACAATTAGACTAACTACAAGATACGTCACACCGAAGGAGGAAGAATAGAGAAAAATTACAACTCACTTAATCAAGGAGCTCTTTCTGTTCAAATACGATGGTAAGATGCTGTAGCACTCAATCAACACACTTTCAAGAAGAGTATTTTTAAAGGGGGAGGGGGATGGAGAAAGAAAAAGAAGAAGAAACACTCAATGGTCCAATTTGCTTCAGATTGCAACGCCTTCATAAGGACAGAACACATGTTAATTTCTAAGTTGAAATAACACAATTGTGATAATGATGGACGGATCCAGTGTAATCTGTTCCTACTGTTTGATGAGTGGAGCTTTCCAATCACTAGGGATGGTAACTTTGATAGATGGTGAGTGGCAAACACAAAAGCCTGAAGATTCAATCCATGCTTGAGAAATGACACCCACAGACTGAAAAGATAAATGTACTTTGAAGGACCCTGCAGACTTATTGATTTCTTGGGCATATAAGCCCTACCCAACTACCGTGTTTCACCGAAAATAAGACCCTATCTTATATTTTTTTAAACCCTGAAATAAGTGCTTGGCCTTATTTTCAGGGAGGTCTTATTGTGGAGAAAGATGGGGCTCCTCTTGATGTCCTGATTTCCAGCTTTGCGTTTAAATATTTTTGGGGAGGGCTTATTTTTGGGGGATGTCTTATTTTCAGGAAAACAGGGTAGTACTACAGGTAGTCCTTGGCTTACAACATGTTCTGCCCCAGCTACAGATCCCAAAGAACACAGCACACATAAAGTTTGTACAAAACTTAATTTACTAAAATAACTCAGTCTTTTTCAAAACAAAGGCTGTTAATAAACTTTCTTAACAGCCTACAAGAAACCAAAGATAAAGTAATCACAATCTTACTAAGGTTGGCAGAAAGCCCAGAAGCAATTTGCAGAGAATCCAGACGCGAAGTAGAGTGAACTAAAGTTGTTCCCTACAAATTGCTTCAGTCAGCGTTCCTCCTTAAATAGGCTAAGGGAGTGGCCAATTAGCCCCAAGCCTTACTCTCGAGGAGACCTCCTCCTGAGGAGCCACTCCTCTCTTTTGGCAGCTCTGTGTGCCCGTGCATCGAGAAAAGGCTCCTCCTCTCCGTCCTTTTCACTTAAAGGAGCTTCTGGAGGTTCTGAAGGTCCTTGCTGAATCCCTGCCTCTGGCACCACATCTTCTCCAGCCTCCTCAATGTCTCACTCAAGCGCCAGCCTCACAGGCTGCTGGCGCAGCACCACACCAGCCTCCTCACTGTCAGAATCAGTTACAATCCGCACAGGCCGCTGACGGGCCACAACAGATTGGACTTATTATCAGCGGATGTCTTATTTTTGGGGAAACAGGGTAGTATGGCTTGGCTTACAACAGTTCATTTAGTGACCATTCAAAGTTACAATGGCATTGGAAAAAACATGACTTAGGACCAATTTTCACACTTATGGCCATTGTAGCATCTGCATGTTCCTGTGATCAAAATTCAGACACTTGCCAACTGACTCATATTTATGACGGCTGCAGTGTCCTGGGGTCAGGTGATTTACCCTCAGCCTTTTGCGACCTTTGCGTCAAAGTCAAGGGAGAAGCCCAATTCACTTAACAACCGGGTTACTAATTTATCAACTGCAGTGATTCCCTGAACAATCACAGCAAGAAAAGTCATAACATTGGGGCACATTAACAAATGCTTAACAAGGGCTTCATTTAAAAGCAGAAATTGTGGGTCGTAAATCAAGGACCACCTGTAAATTTAAAAAAGCAACAACAACAGCACCCTAGTGTCTATAAGGTTCTCTACACAATGGAAGAAAACTGCATATATTTGTTGAGTGTATTTGCCGAAATCAACAAAAGGCACCCAAACATCTGATTCAGCCATCTATCAGGCCGTAAGAAGTTTCTAACTTTTAATCCATCAAAATAATTGCTGCAATAGGAGATAAACGATGAGAACAAACTCGGGAGGCTTTGGGGCCTATCCTAATCAATGCTTCAGACTACAGATAGTGGTCAAGCAAATAATCTATGATGATATAGCCTTTTGAAATAGATGCAATGCCTGGATGTAGCCCAAATCAATTTATATCTCTTTGGATAATCCACTCGGACTTGTCCTGATTTTGAATTGTGAATCAGGAAAAATGGGGCTCTATTTTCTCGTGATTTAGTACGGGGGAGCATAAATGCCTAATAATGCCCAAGACCATTACCCCAAAAAAACCAGAATTGCCCTTTATTAAGACAAAAATCTACAAAATAATAATAATTAAGAATTAGAAAAGGCAATAAATAGGTAATCCTTTGGCTTTGAAAAAGACAAACTATTGTGCATTTCATCTGTGGAAATGGAGGTGACTCTGTAGTCCTAGTTCTGGGGCACTAGAAATCCATTGTTGTAGTAACTGTGGATTTTATTCTGTGATGCGGTTCCCAACGGTCTATGAGTTTTAGGTGGTTCCCTACCTTTGAAGCCAGGAGAGCAGTGGTGGGTTGCCCCTGGTTCGGACCGGTTTGCAAGAACCAGTAGTAAAACCGACGGGATGTCGTCATTGGTGATCTGCGCATGCAGATCCCGTTGCAAACTGGTAGTAAAGGTAAGTAGAACCCACCTCTACAGGGGAGGCTTCACAGTACATGGCTTGCCAGAAGGTTTTGTCAGTGGCCACAGCTTTTAGTTGCCTTGGCTAGATACAGTGGTCGGATTCAGCCAGTTCGGGCCGGTTCAGGCGAACTAGTTGTTAAATTGCTGGCTGGCCACTCCCTTCCCCACCCCTTCCAGGAGTCCCCAAGCACCCTGTTTTGGCTCCCAGGTAAGTGCAGGGAGGCCTACTAGGCCCAAAATGGGGTACAGGGGTATGTGCCCCCCTTTGTGGTCCCTTTTTGCTCCCAGGAGGCTGCAGGGAGGCCTACTAGGCCCAAAATGGGGCATGGGGGGTGTCACCCCCCACAGCCTGTTTTTGCTCCCAGAGGAAGCCGAGTGCTGTCTGTCACACCCTTTGGCCACGCTCACCATGGCCATTAGGGCAGAGAACCGGTTGTTAAATTATTTGACTCCCACCATGGCTAGATATCATCATGGCATTGAGTTTCCTTCACAGGGAATGGTGCGGTGGCCTAGAGGTGAAGCTCTCGCCTCACAATCAGGAGGCTGTGAGTTCGATCCTAGGTAGAGGCTGATATTTCTCTCTCTGGGCACAATGAGAATATACCTGCTGAACAAAACTCCGCACTGGTGACAGGAAGGGCATCCGGCCACTAAAACACTTTGCTAGCTCCATTCAGTTGCTCAGACTCCACCCCGCAAGAGATTACGGGGTCGTTAAAAGAAGATGATGATTGGGTTTCCTTCACAGCATCTTCACAACGTTTTCATGGATGATCTCTTTCCCAGTGTCCACTACACCATAGGGCAACTTGCAAAGCATACGATGGTCATCCAGTCTGATAACATGTCCCACTACTTCATATGGGCTCTTATAATGCTGGTGGACTGCATATGATTGAAGATTTTAAGGTTGACTCAGCCTTCCATCCTTTCAAAGGTAGGTGAAATGAGGACCCAGATTGTGGGGGCAATAAGCTGACTTTGTATTATTATTATTTATTTATTCAATTTATATCCCGCCCTTCTCCAAGTGGACTCAGGGCGGTGCACAGCCAGAACTAAAACACATACCAATACAAAATTGTATACCAATACAAAATACAAAAAAGAATTATATGACTTTGGCCCAAAATTTAAAACATGCAAACTAAAACCCATTAACAATTTAAAAAGCTAAAAAAGCTAAAAAAGGAGGGTGGCTCCTTGATGGAAAAGAAAATTTTTTAGGGCACGGTGAAAGGCCCGGAGATCCGATATCCTTCGTATTTCCGGGGGCAAATCATTCCAGAGGGCAGGAGCTGCCACAGAGAAGGCCCTCCCCCTGGGGGTCGCCAGCCGACATTGCCTGGCTGACGGCACCCTGAGGAGTCCTCTCTGTGGAAGCGTACTGGTCGGTGGGAGGCTATCGGTGTCAGAAGTATATTTTTGTATAAATATACAAAAGTATGAAGGCTATTGCTTAACGCATTGTAAACTGCCCTGAGTCTCCGGAGAAGGGCGGCATATAAATTAAAGCAAAAAAAGAAAAAAAAAGGTGGCCACATGATCTTCTCAATAAATACCAAGGATGGCTTGGAGGGCGCACATGTGAAATTTCTCAAGATTTTGTTTGATGTCAATACAGGGTCCAGGACACCTATCCAAATTGGAGAAAGATAACTACAGCTCAGTAGACTTTCAGCTTTGGGGTGATATATGGGTTATGTTAGTGCTTGGCTAGCCTTGCTGATCTTGCAATCAGCAGGATCAGATTTCTTTGTCCAAAGACCAATCACTCACCATGGCAATTCTGAAGTATTGGAAATTGTTTACATTAGTCAGCAAAGTGATTTTTAGATTTATGTGCTTGATGTTTGGCACAGGCTGGTAAAATACTTCCATCTTGTTCTGAAGAGCTTTCTTGAGACAAAGAAGACAAAGTAAAGAGACTTGTTCTGCTTGATGAACAAGTCTCCTAGACTTAGGTAAGGTAAAGGTAAAGGTTCCCCTTGCACATGTGTGCTAGTCGTTCCCGGCTCTAGAGGGCGGTGCTCATCTCCGTTTCAAAGCCAAAGAGCCAGCGCTGTCTGAAGACGTCTCTGTGGTCATGTGGCTGACATGACTCAACGCCAAAGGCGCACAGAATGCTGTTACCTTCCCACCAAAAGTGGTCTCTATTTTTCTACTTGCATTTTATATGTGTTTTCGAACTGCTAGGTTGGCAGAAGCTGGGACAAGAAATGAGAGCTCACCCCATTATGTGGCACTAGGGATTCGAACCGCTGATCTTTCGATCGACAAGTTCAGCGTCTTAGCCCCTGAGCCACCGAGTCCCTCTCCTAGACTTACCTCATGGCAAATATTGTGTCATATATTTTACTCTAGCCAAAAGCCATACTACACCTCTGGGAGGTTCCTTGTTGAGACAGCAACAAGTCTGTTCAGGAGAATGTAGGAAATGATCTTGTTTGCAATGGACAAGCAGTGGAAGGCACCCCTAATTTTCAACAATCTGATTTTCTTCCCTTTTTTTTATAGACAGCCACAAGGAGGGATTCATGGGTGTCATCAGCCATCTTCTCCATGGACCAAATGCATTCCAAGAAGGCATTTGGGTGTAGTGTTTGGTAGATCTCAGCAGAAATGCATTCTTGTCTCGTAGTTTTGTCTGAATTCATCTGAAAAATTGCTTTCTTGAACTCATTGGTCTAAGGATCCATGGCAACTGAGGAATCTGGCATAAGACCTCATGATCAACCGTGGAAGACTTAGTGAGCAAGTTGGAAATGTGTTCAGTTCAGTGGTTTTCCAGTTCTTCTTGATCTTTCATCAGACTCAGTCCATCAGAGCATAGCAAGAAGGATCGTCCTGACTTGGAAGGATCATAAATTGACTTTATGGCACGGAAAAACTCCATGGGTCTATTTACTTTAATTTACTCTTTACTGCTTTTACTTTGTCTTTTACTCTTTTACTTTGTCAAGAGAAAACCCCACGAAAAATCCATTAAGCTATTAGGCAAGGATAGGGCATATAACTACAAAAATGTGTACAGGACATTTTGAATTATGTTCCTGTAAAATGTGGTCTCTGTGAGCTAGACAAAACCTTATGGGTTTCCCTAAAACAGGTGTCAGCATCCTGCGGCTCTGGAGCCGCATGTGGCTCTTTGGGCCCTCTGTCGAGTGATCCCACCACTAGCTGGCATCACCCTCCCCTCCCAGTAACTCCTTGCCTGACCTGAGAAGGTAAGGGCAACGGCGGGGAATGGGGAAGTGGCCAGAGCAGAGACAGAGAGATACAGAGAGAGGGGGAGGGAGGGAGGGAGGGAGGGAGGGAGGGAGGGAGGGAGGGAGGGAGAAGAGAGAGATGTCAAAAAGGTTTTGTGGTTCCCAGTGTTTTTTAACAACTGGTTCTCTGCCTTGATGACGGGATGGATAGGCGTGGCTAAGGGATCATGTGACTGGTGGAAGTGAGTGACATCGAGTTGGCCACGCCCACCCAGGTTTTGTGGCTCCCGGTGATTTCTTTTCTGTGGCAAATGGGTCCAAATGTCTCTTTGAGTGTTTAAGGTTGCAGACCCCTGCCCTAGAAAATAGAATGAAAATTTAAGAAAATTTAAGAAGGAACAAATAGTGTCACTGAAGACGTGAGGACATTCAGTCTCGAAATTTAATCGGAAAACAGTTTGAAGAAATCTCCAAACTGAAACAACAACAGCTCTGAAGGAGCTTCTTGGATGAGAAGCAAAACATCTTCGAGGAAAAACAAAGACAATTCGGCTGACTTTTGAGAAAGCACCTTTGGGACAACTTTCTGAATCAAAATAGAAAATCCGACTCAAATGGTCTTGATTTAAGGATTCAGTGAAGCAAACAGCTTCTTTGGCTTCTTGAATCAGTTCAAATCTTGGATCAGGTTTTTTTTTTTTTCTCCTCATGCTGAACAGTCCTGCTTTTATTTTCATGAGTGGTGATTTCTTTTTCCTTGATTCTCTCAAATATTAAATTCCACAAAACTCACCATAGGCCTTTTCAAATTGCAAATTCTTTTGACTGTCGGAATTTCTTTTGTTTGGGCATTTCCATAGTATAGCCAAAACAGGCAGGGCAAGCTACTATATCAATTCAAATTCAAATTCAATTCAAATCTTGAATTGAACAAAGAATGTTCTTTCTGCGGCAACTCAGGAAGCTCAAACTGCCCAAGGAGCTGCTGATAACAGTTCTACAGAGGAATTATTGAGTCTTTCATCTGCACCTCCATAACTGTCTGGTTTGGCTCTGCAACCCAACAAGACAGACACAGACTTCAGAGGATAATTAAAACTGCAGAAAAAACAATGGCTACCAACCTGCCTTCCACTGAAGACCTGTATATTGTCCTCAACGGAATTGGACAAGTCAAAAAGAGGGCTGTATATTGGATGAGTCAAAAAGAGGGCTGTGAAAATATTTATAGACCCCTCGCATCCTGGACATAAATTGTTTCAACTTCTACTCTCAAAATGACGCTATAGAGCACTGCACACCAGAACAACTAGACACAAGGACAGTTTTTTTCCCCGAACGCCATCACTCTCCTAAGCAAATAATTCCCTGAACACTGTCAAACTATTTACTAAATCTGCACTACTATTAATCTTCTCATCATTCCTATCCCCCATCTCCTCCCACTTACGACTGTATGGCTGTAACTTTGATTGTATCTTTACTATTTATATTGACTGTTTCCTAATATGATTTGATTGCTTATTTGTACCCTATGACTATCATTAAGTGTTGAACCTTATGATTCTTGATGACTGTATCTTTTCTTTTATGCACACTGAGAGCATATGCACCGAAGACAAATTTCTTGTGTGTCCAATCACACTTGGCCAATAAAAAAACTCCTATTCTATTCTATTCTATTCTATTCTATTCTATTCTATTCTATTCTATTCTATTCTATTCTATTCTATTCCTATCATTAAGTGTTGTACCTTATGATTCTTGATGAACATATCTTTTCTTTTCTTCTAAGCCCACTGGAAGCCAGGAAACAGGCTGTTTCCAGCCTCTGGAGGGCCTCCGGGGGTGGGGGTGGGGGTGGGGAAGGCTGTTTTCACCCTCCCCAGGCCCCTAAAAAGGCTCTGGAGCCTGGGGAAGGTGGCCTTCTGGTCCCACCAGAAGTTGGGAAATGGGCTGTTTCCACCCTCTGGAGGGCCTCCACATGATGGGGAAGGCTGTTTTTTGCCCTCCCCAGGCTCCAAGAAAGCCTCTAGAGCCTGGGGAAGGCAAAAAATGGGCCTACTGGGCCCACCATGACATTGCTTGCCAAAAGTGGGAGGGAGCACGGGGGGAGAGCACACACTCGCATGGGGGATGAGGGGCATTGACGTATGGGTGTGGGCACACGTGCGTGCAACTCCTCCCCTGCTTTTGGCATGCAACGGCAAAAAGTTTAGCCATCACTGGCTTAGTGCATGTAAACATGGGATACTGTAATGGAATGACATCATGTCCTTCTGTCTCTGTCAATGAATGAACTCTTTCTCTGCATGCTAAATTTTGTCAATATATGTCTCCCTGTTTGAGGGAGGTTGCAAATGGTACAGTCACAAATCCTGTGGATTGACTATATTCTGTGACTTTTGTTACGCTCTCAGTTTCTTCTCCTTTTTCCTTCTGGGTGTAAGTAGGAGCCTGACTATCTTTTATTAATGTTCCAGTGGGTACAGCTGGATTACTCTATTGCTCTGCCTGCCAGACATGTTCAGGAAATCACATTGTCTCTTGGTCTTATTTGAAATCTCTTTGTAGACTCAGTCAAAAGGCAATTCAGATTGATAACATGTGAAGTCAACCCAGTCAATGACCTATTGTCTCGGCAATCCACTTCTGCTCACTCCTCACTTCAGCATTTATTATTAATGCCCTGTATACAATTCCTGTACACTGTATAAAAGCAAGGGAAGAGAAAAAAGATTGGACTTTGCCATCTAATGAAAAATGAAGCCAAGGAGAAAGAGGCAGAGTACTGAGAAAATAAAGAGGAAGAATGGCAATCAAGGGAAGAAGACCTATATATATCGGAGTATAAGATGCACCTTTTTCCCCCCTAAAAGGGGGTGAAAATTTAGGTTCGTTTTATACACCGAATGTAGCCCCGCCCATCCACTTACCCCCACGCTTTGGCATCTGCCTCCCAGCAGTTTACCTCCTTGCAGCAAGCAGCAAGAAGAAACAGCTCCTTTCAGCTTCAGCACAGCCTAATTAGCACAAGTTGATTGGATCGGCCTCCCGACTCTCAGCTGTTTTGCTCTCAGCTGTGCAGGGCCTCTGCTGCTTGGTGCAAGGAGGTAAATTGCTGGAGCAGATTTTTTTTCCCCTTGTGCTAGTCAAGCTATGCTGAAAATGAAAATGAAAGTAAAGCAGACTGTTTGATGCAACGAGGAAAAATTGCTGGGAGGCAGAGGCAGATTTCTTTTTTTTTCTTTTCCTCACCAAAAAAGGTAGGTGCGTCTTAGAGTCCGATGTGTCTTATACTCCGAAAAATACGGTACTAGCTAATAACCCGGCATTGCCCGGATATTTTTTATCCTAATCCTGTATTAAACAGGAAGAGCAACTTCACCCTGAGCCCTGATTTCAGCGACAATTAAATTAGTGGAAAATGTTTTCCCTGTGCCCCCAGAAATGTCAAGTAAAGTTATACCACCTTGTTGTTTTGCTAGCTGATCCATGATAATTTGGTATGCTTTTTTCTGATCTTGAGTTAGAAGTGGCTTGTCTGCGATATAGGCACGAAGGTGTTCGACGTTGTAGTTCTTTTCTCGTATGTAATCTGTGTGAAGTACATCGTGTCGGTCTTGTAGTGGTGCAGGCAAGCCGAGTTGCAGTAATGTTTTATTGATCATGGCCATACATTTGTCCCCAAGAATAAGCAAAGTGTTGTTGAAAATGTAATTTCTAATGTTGAATTTTCCCCCTTACCATAGGAAGCCCCCTTGTGGAGTACTGTGAAGCCATTACCATAGCAACTCCACAGTGCTGCACAGTAGAAGCCATTTTAAGGCAGTCCAGTAGAAACCATTTTAAGGCACAACAGGCTGTATCTTAACAGAATACACACCCCGAGGGGTGTTAGGAGTGTCTTACCCCCACAGTATTTCTTTCCAGAGAGTAAGTCATTTGTGTACCAAGTTTGGTTGAAATTGCTCGCATAAGTCGAGGACTATCTATATATAAATTAACCTAATTGTCCAGAATTGACCTAATGAAAGATTCAAGTTCAGCTTTCACACAAAAATCGAAGACTTTAGCTTGAAGATGCTCTGTTTGGTTGTTTACAATCGTAATTGTCCAGTAATTATATTCTCCCTTATCAAGGGGATAATTGAACCAAGCTGTGCTACATTTTGTGGTCCAATGTATTGGAAGCCATAAACGTCCCTGTTTTTCAAATCTAATAATGGCAATAGCACTTGGACTTATATACCACTTCACAGTGCTTTACAGCCCTCTCTAAGCGGTTTACAGAGTCAGCCTATGGCCCCCAACAACCTGTGTCCTCATTTTACTGACCTCGGAAGGATGGAAGGCTCAGTCAACCTTGAGTCTGGTTAGACTCGATCTGCTGGTAGTCGGCAGAATTAGCCTGCAGTACTGCATTTTAACCACTGCTCTTATCAAAGAACTTCTTAAGGGAACTCCGTTCGAAGAGGGTCCTAATTATGAAGCCATTATGTGGAACTTTGTGGTTTGCTCTAGAGCGGGGATCGGAGGGAGGAATATGGGGGGACACACCCCAGCCAGTGTCTCGGGGCGGAGAAAGTCATGCATCTCCCCATATTCCTCTCTCCGCCTCCATGGCTGCTTGCTGCTCTTGCATTTAAACTTAGCGCGCTGCACAATGGGGGAGACCGTGTCCCCTCCTCCTCCTCCTCCCGGAGCCCATTATGAAGTGGAGCATCAGCTGGGGCTGCCCAGTTGGCATCTCGGGGTGGAGAAAGTCGCACGTTTCCCAACAAGGGCCGGAAAAAGAGGCAAGTAGAGGGGCGCTTTGCTTCTGCTCTGAAACATGGAGAGAGTCTTCATCCGCCTCCACCACCCTTCTCTTCTCAGGGCAGGCGAGGAGTGAGGAGGAGGGGAGGGAGGGGGGTGAGGCAGCCAGCCGACAGGCAGCCATAGCAGGGGGACGAAAGATTTTCATTTATCTGGGAAAGAAAGAGAAAGAGAGATGGGGGAGAAAGATGAGAAAGAGGGAAAGGGAGAAAGAGAAAGAGAGATGGGGAGAAAGATGAAGAAGAGGGAGAAATGGAGGGAGAAAGATGAGAGAGGGAGAGGGAGAAAGAGATGAGAGAGGGAGAACCCACCTCGGAAGGATGGAAGGCTGAGTCAAGCTTGAGTCTGGTGAGATTCAAATTGACAAATTGCAGGCAGCCGGCAGTCTGCAGAAGTGGCCTGCAGTACCGCATTCTAACCACTGCGCCACATAACAACCTTGATTGTAGCCCACCCCAAATCTCCAGCGCTAATCCAGAAGGATACCATGGTCGATGGTATTGAAGGATGCTTTGGAGTCAAGTAGAGCGAGTAGTTGTGCATATGCTCCTTTGGTAATGTGAAATAATGTGAAATAAATTGATAACCTAATACGAACAGGCATTTAATACTTAAAACCAAATTTGACTACAGAAGTGGCATACAGAACAGGCATAAAAGTATGACGGCTATTGCTTAACGCATGGTAAGCCACCCTGAGTCTCTGGAGAAGGGCGGCATATAAATCGAACCAATAAATAAATAAATAAATACAAAGACATTTCCACAAATAAAAAGAATGTTATTTATTCAGAAACAGTTTTAAATAGCTTGAGCAATGATATTACTGTTTTTGTGTAAAATATTTGCTGGGACTTGTTTTAACACCTACAGTAGTGGCCAAAATTGAGAAAACCTTTTGGGAAAAGTGTATTTTCTAAAACTAGCTAATAACACCATTTTAATTTTTTTTTTTGTAGTACCAGGGATGGGTTCTACTTACCTTTACTACTGGTTCGCATCGTGCCCATGTGCTCTTCTGCATCAGATCAACTTCGATGAGGTCCACCCACCAGTTTTACTACCGGTTCTTGCGAACCAGTCCGAACCTGAGGCAATCCACCACTGAGTAGTACCATAAAAGTATATATCAGTGGAAAGATCATTTAATCAAGAATGTAATGCAGTAACTTTTATGAAGGGATTTGCTATTAGAATAGCAGTTACAGTATAAAAAAGAAAAGTGAAATACGTAGAAAAAATGAGATATTCAAAAATTATCCCCATGTCAGTTAATACTCAGTTGGGTAACCTTTAGCATGAATTACGCCCTTACAACGTCTTCCCATGGAGTGAACCAAGTCTTTGAGTTCTGCAGCTGTTTTAATGTGAAACCAAGATTGAAGGATGGCTTCTATTAACTGGGTTTTATTGCTGGGTCACTTCTGACTAACAAGTTTCTTTCATCGGCTCCATAGATTTTCAATGGGGTTAAAGTCTGGGATATTCCCAGGCCATTCCAACAGTGGAATAGGATTATCTTGAAACTCAAAAAAAAAAAAAAGTGTTGTTATTAGCCATTAAACCTCAAAAATACACTTTTCTCAAAAGGTTTCCACAATTTTGGCCACCGCTGTACCAATAGTAATCAATTTTATAGCAAACAGTATATTTTAACATTCTGGAAGGTTTTTCTTTCTTTCCACTTTTCCTTTTTTTTTTCCTTTTTCTTTTTTTTGAAGGATAGTTCAAAGAATACAAGTGTAGTGTCCATGTTATTTCACCCTAATGGATACACCTCTCCATCAGGGAATATTAAACTGAAATACGGTAGGTAATAGAACAAAGAATGCTTTTAAGCCCATTTTATATCCAGGCCATTCCAGTTTGCATTATTTATCTCTGAGTACAAATGATTGCTACTTAACTCTTTACGAGTACACAATGGAGAACTTAGTTAGTCAGTCCGCCTTTATTATTATGGTCGGAGACCAAAATAGCAAAGAATTAAAATGCATTATACAACCTTTGTGTTAAAACATGAAGGTTACAAAGCCTAAATAGACAGCGAGGATTGTGAAGAAGGGCATAGCGATGTAAGGCCACTGTCACACTCCACGGTAGGTAGGTAGAACGAATTTGGCTACGTTGGCACGTGTCCTTGAATTCTGATGAAATAAAAGCTGTTGAACAGAGAATTCAGAAAACACATGAGGGAAAAATTGAAGCAATCTGACTTTACTTTATGGGGAATGTAAGCTTATTTGTGCAATTTTACAAACAGGGGAGATAAACTATGCACAGCATGTTCCTCAAATTCTTTCCAATTTCTTTATAACTGCTCTGCTCTTGTCCTGGATATGTATGCAGGACAAAAAGAGAATGTTCTGCCCCAGCTACGGACCCCAAAGAACGCAGCACACACAAAGTCCGTTCAAACCTTGGTTTACTAAATAAACCAGTTTTTTACAACAACGGCTGTTAATTAACTGCATTAACAGCCGCCAAGTATGCAAAGAATAATAACTGAAAGCTTACTGTGGTTGGCAGAATGCCCAGAAGCAATTTGCAGGAAGCTGATAAGATAAGCAAGACAAGACACGAAGGTATGTGAACTAAGTTGTTCCCTGCAAATTGCTTCAGTCGGCATTCTTCCTTAAATAGGCTAAGGGAGTGGCCAATTAGCTCCAAGCCTTACTCTCGAGGAGACCTCCTCCTGAGGAGCCACTCCTGCCTTTTGGCAGCTCTGTGCGCCCGTGCATCGAGAAGAGGCTTCTCCTCTTTGTCCTCTTCACTTAAGGGAGCTTCTGGAGGTTCTGAAGGCTCTGGCTGAATCCCCGCTTCTAGCACCTTCTCCAGCCTCTTCATTGTCCGAATCGAGTGCCAGCTGCACAGGCTGCTGGCGCAGCATCACACCAGCCTCCTCGCTGTCTGAATCAGCTACTAGCTGCACAGGCTGCGTATGGGCCACAACAGAGAAGCAGAATGTTTCTCACCACGCCCTCAGTCTGATCTGGCCTATTTTTTGAATGGATGCTTTTTTTGTGTGTGCCAGTATTTCCTTCCACACCATATTTGGTCCTATTTTGTTTTATTTTTGGAGTGATATTCGGCTGATAGACATAGCCCCAAGTTCCTTTACACCATTCCTTTCCAATTTTCTATTAAGTTAAAAGAAAGTTGGTGATAGATAAGAGGTAATAGAATTCAAGAGGAATTGGATTTGGACTGTTTGTGGGAACATAATGACTCGAGGCTGACTGCTCTCTTGACACCACCTCCAGTCTCTACTGTTTTCTTCTACGGCGTCTTCAAACACACCATACCACGTGACTCTTCTTTACTGAAATGATGCTGAAGCTACATTAAAAGGTAAAGATAAAGTTTCCCCTTTCACATATGTGCTAATCGTTCCCGACTCTAGGGGGCAGTGCTCAACTCTGTTTCAAAGCCAAAGATCCAGTGCTATCTGAAGATGTCTTCGTGATCATGTGGCTGGCATGACTATATTCCAAAGGCGCACAGAACACTGTTACCTTCCCACCAAAGGTGGTCCCTCTTTTTCTACTTGCATTTTTTACGTGCTTTCGAACTGCTAGGTAGGAAGCTACATTAAATTGATTCAATTCAATTCAATTCAAACCTTTATTGTCAGAGTACAATGAGATTGGCTGAGCCTCCCTTCATGCCCCACCACACCCAACACAATACAACTCACAGTGAGAGACAAAAATAAAAAAATAAAATTCCTAGCCCAGTGAATCCTACTAACAAACAAACACACAGTCCCATTGCACTGTGACATTGCAAATTGTTGCACATTGTGCCGGCCCCGCAACTCAATCATACTATGTTGTTGTAAAGTTATTTTTCGTTCAGGAGTCTGACAGCACACAGATAAAAACTGTTCTTCAGCCTATTTGTGCGGCTGGCTATGCTTCTAGATCTCCTTCCAGATGGTAGGATGATAAAGAAGGGCTGACCAGGATGTGAGTCATCCCTGAGGATTTTCCTCCCTCTTCTAAGGCAGCGAGCCCTAGCGATGTCGTCTAGTGGTATCAGGGCTCAGCCCATAATGTTTTGTGCTGTCCTCACCACCCTCTCTAATGTCTTTCTATCCACGGCTGTCAAGCCAGCATACCACACCGTAATGCAATGAGTGAGGACACTTTCTATTGTGGATCGGTAAAACGAGGTCATCAGTTGTTGTTCCATTTTATTTTTTTTGCAAGACCTCAAGGAAGTGGAGCCGTGGTGAAATCTAAAATTTGTTACTACCGGTTCTGTGGCTGTGGCTTGGTGGTGGTGGGTGATGTGACTGGGTAGGCGTGGCCAATGTTTTTTTTAAACTTTCAAAACCATTTTTTTCTACAACCTCTTCGCCGAAGAGGTTGTAAAAAAAAATGCTTTCAAAAGGCTCTGACGATCCCAGCTGAGTTGCCTGATCATCAGAGGCTTTTTTTTTCTTTTAAAGCCTTGGTAGTACAGTGGTCTAAAGCACCCTGTTATTAAGAACAGCTGCCTGCAATTACTGCAGGTTCGAATCTCGCCAAGGCTCAAGGTTGACTCAGCCTTCCACCCTTTCTAAGGTAGGTAAATTGAGGACCCAGTTTGTGGGGACAATAAGCTGACTTTGTATAAATATACAAAAGAATGAAGGCTATTGCTTAGCGCATTGTAAGCCGCCCTGAGTCTCCGGAGAAGGGCAGCATATAAATCAAATTAAAAAATAAAAAAGCCTCTTCCGATCAGGCAACTCAGCTTGGATCATCAGGCATCGTCTTGGATCGTCAGCTTGGATGTCAGCTTGGATGGTCAAACTCAGCTTGACGATCAGGCAACTCAGCTTGGATCATCAGAGGCATTTAAAAGAAAAAAAAAGCCTCTGATGATTGTGTGGCTCAGCTGGGCATGGGGGGAGGGGACAGGGATTTTTGCTACCGGTTCTCCGAACCACCCGTCTCCATCGCTACTGGATCAGGCGATCTGGTCCGAACCAAGAGCATTTCACCCCTGAAGTGGAGTCTCTGTTGAGCCTTTCTGGCCACCTCAGTTGTGTGGATTTTCCAGATGAGATCTTCGCTGAGGTAGATTTTAATCTGTCGGTGACTGGGTGCAGTTTCATCCTACATATATAGCAATTTAAACCTGTCAGTTCTTCCTCTGTTTCTCAGAAGCTATGTGGTTTACTGTTCTTGACATAACCAACATCACAGCCCTGAGAAAATTCACTCACACTACGAATGTTCTACCTGGTGTTGCTCGTGTGATGAAAAAGCACACCAGGAATTCTCTACTTTTTAATTTAGCATTATTATTTTTTTCTATTAAGAAATGCGCATTCATAATGTACTCCAGTTTTTACTTCTTTCTGTTGTTTAATATTATTTCTGTCTAAGGTCCAGGTTAATAATGATAATATTCATTTTTACTTTGACACAGCATTCTGGAAAAGGAGATTTGATGCGGTTAGCACATTTTTGTGTGTGTGCATGCTCAGAATTGTGTTTTTGTGTACAATGGAAATAAATTCATTTGTTAAGGGAGATAAGTAAGTGTAAGAAATCAATATATATATATATATATAAAATGATTAAATACCTCTGCGAGTTTTGCACATCCAGAAAACATTTGCCAGCATAATTTACAGTGAATAGTTTTGCTGAGGCTCTTATCTATTTAGAATAATGTATTTTACCTCATTACAGTTTTCACTTTCTCACAATTTATGCGTGGATTTTACCACTTTTCCTCTTGAATACAGGAGGATGATAATCATCCTGGGGTTATTACTGTTACGTAGGTTTTAATGGTTAAACAATTGTACGTGTCCCGAGAATTCTGGTTCCCGAGCAGATTAAGCAAAACTAATTTTAAAAAGTTAAATAAACCAAATACAGAAGAAATGGCTTTCGGATTCTTCCTTGGAGAAAGATTGAAATGTCTGCCTTCGATGAAGTGCTATTTGCTAGTTACCAAGGTAAATTCATTTTTTTAAAAAAAGTCTGCATTGGATCTTTGGAGCTATGAATCCCTATGAATTTCATAGGGACATTTTACGCATAGGGGGTGCAAAATGTGATAACCACAGAAAATACTAAATTGCCCACATTTTATGGTTCTGCTGAATAATTTTCTTGTTACCGTGATTAGGACTTTTGTTCCCCATGAAAAATTCGAAAAATCATAATTGCACACAGTAGTTGAAATGTCCTCAGAGCTAGGAAGATTTATTACCATTTCACTATCCAGGAAATAAATGACACAACTGCTAAATAGGTAGCCACCCTGAAAAATAAGGATGTGTGTGAACTTCATAGGGACTTTTTATGACCAGACTGTATGCAGGGAGGAATAAAGGACCAAGGCTGAATTTAGTGAGCTGGGCCCAGGTTACTGCTTTGGAAACATATCAATTATCTTTATGGATCAGCTACTTAATTACAGTAGTGTCCAAAATTGTGGAAAACCTTTTGGGAAAAGTGTATTTTCTAAAACTAGCTAATAACACCACTTTTGGGGGGGAATAGTACCATAAAATTGTATATCAATGGAAAAATAATTTAATCAAGAACGTTAATCAATAACTTGTAAGAAGGATTTGCTATTAGAATAGCAGTTACAGTATAAAGAAGGAAAGTGAAACACGTAGAAAAAACGAGATACACATATATTGGGTAACCTTTAGCATGAATTTGGCCTGGGTTGGGTTGGCCTGGATTGGGTTGGGTTGGCCGGGGTTGGGTTGGGTTGGCCGGGGTTGGGTTGGGTTGGGTTGGCCTGGGTTGGGTTGGCCGGGGTTGGGTTGGGTTGGCCTGGGTTGGGTTGGGTTGGGTTGGCTTGCGTTGGCCTGGGTTGGCCTGATCAGGGCTAGTCAGGTCTGGTCTGGTCTGCCTTGCCTTGCCTTGCCTTGCCTTGCCTTGCCTTGCCTTGCCTTGCCTTGCCTTGCCTTGCCTTGCCTTGCCTTGCCTTGCCTTGCCTTGCCTTGCCTTGCCTTGCCTTGCCTTGCCTTGGTTGGCCTGGGTTGGCCTGGGTTGACCTGGGTTGGCCTGATCACGGCTAGTCGGGGCTGGTCTGGACTTGGATGGTCTGGTCTGGCCTGGCCTGGCCTGGCCTGGCTTGGCTTGGCTTGGCTTGGCTTGGCTTGGCTTGGCTTGGCTTGGCTTGGCTTGGCTTGGCTTGGCTTGGCTTGGCTTGGCTTGGCTTGGCTGACCCACCAATCATGAGTCTATGTAAAAAAAAAATCCTTTTCTTGAGATAAGAAAAATATAACTTGGATTGATAAATAATTATGTGATCCTTTCTACACTGCTGTACTATAAGACTCAATAGCTTTAGGTGAGTGGTGGAAGTTGATGGGCGAGACATGTTGAACAACATCTAGAAAGCAATAGCTTTCCCACTCTTTCCTTAAATTAGATTCAGAAGCAACCTTGCAAGAAGCTTTAAAAAAAAAGAAACAACTCATTTTTCTCCACAGGGTTCTCAGACTCCATTGTTCTATCAGAAAGAGTTATAATATTTGTGCCTGGATCATTATCAGAGCTCCCCAAATTCATACAAGATTCCTTCATTCACTAACTGTCATCCCTCAAGAGAATCAAACCCTGAATAAAAATAGTAATAAATAATAAAGGATTATCCTGATACAGCTCTAAATGAAGTTGGTTTCTGCTTTGATTGTACATCTTCTCATCTGCATAAGATGTCATAAATCAATAGCAAATATGGTGTCTTCTAATAGATGATTCCATCCTGACAGAAACTATTGAAGATCCAGGAAGAGGAAGCCAAGAGAAAACTGCAATATATTTTTTTCCAATAACTTAGGTAGGAGTCACCTTAGGTAAAAGGTAAAGGTAAAGGTTCCCCTCACACATAGGTGCTAGTTGTTCCTGACTCTAGAGGGCGGTGCTCATCTCCATTTTAAAGCTGAAGAGCCAGCGCTGTCTGAAGATGTCTCTGTGGTCATATGGCCGGCTTGACTAAACATCAAAACCACCGAAGGTGGTCCCTATTTTTCTACTTGCATTTTTTATGTGCTTTCTAACTGCTAGGTTGGCAGAAGCTGGGACAAGTAACGGGAGCTCACCCCGTTACACGACACTAGGGATTTGAACCACTGAACTACTGACCTTTCGATCAACAAGCTCAGCATCTTAGCCACTGAGCCACCACAGCCCTTTTCACCTTAGGTAGGACTCACCCAAAATATCACTTTTTATTTTTTTATTTTTTTATTTTTTAAAAATTTGATTTATATGCCGCCCTTCTCCGGAGACTCAGGGCAGCTTACAATGCGTTAAGCAATAGCCTTCATACTTTTGTATATTTATACAAAGTCAGCTTATTGCCCCCACAAACTGGGTCCTCAATTTACCTACCTTAGAAAGGATGGAAGGCTGAGTCAACCTTGAGCCTGGTGAGATTCGAACTTATAGTAATTGCAGACTTAAAACCAAGAAGCCAAACAGAAGCTGTCAAACTTTGATCGTATCATGAGAGCTGACTCATTCAAGAAGTCAATTATGCTGGGAGTGATCAACAGAAAAAGGAGATGGGGCCACTCTTCTACCTACTGGCTGGACACTATGAAGTAAGACACTGGAATAACCATGGTGGATCTGAAAAAGGCGGTGTGAGACGGAGAAGCTTATCAGTGGTGGAATTCAATTTTTTTTACTACCGGTTCTGTGGGCGTGGCTTGGTGGGCATGGTGTGGCTTGGTGGGCGTGGCTTGGTGGGTGTGGCAGGGGAAGGGTACTGCAAAATCTCCATTCCCACCTCACTCCAGGGGAAGGATACTACAAAATCTCCATTCCCACCCCACTCCTGGGGGAAGGACATTGCAAGATCTCCATTCCCTCCCCACTCCTGGGGGAAGGATATTGCAAAATCTCCATTCCCTCCCCACTCTGGGGCCAGCCAGAGGTGGTATTTTCCAGTTCTCCAAACTACTCAAAATTTCCGCTACCGGTTCTCCAGAACCTGTCAGAACTTGCTGGATTTCACCTCTGGGTCTTATCCATAGAGGAGCCCAGGGTCAGACACAATTGAATGACTGATGATGAGGTAGGAGTCAACTCTTTTCAAATGGATCTTCAGTTGAGGATCTTGTAGAACAGGGGTGTCAAACTGACAGCCCGCAGGCCAGATGTGTCACATGCAGGCCACGCCCACCCCAACTCCATGAAGGGGAAAAATGCCACGAAACGTCACATGATAGCAACTTGACACGGCGAGTTTGACACCTGTGCTGTAGAACCTTAACTGGAGATCCATTTTCTCCACAGTCTGGAGGAGAGGAGAAATTAATGTTCTATTACAGTGATGGCAAACCTATGGCACACATGCCAGAGGTGGCACGCATAGCCCTCTCTATTATGTCTGTTCCAGTTTATGCACTCAGTGCCAAAAGGTTCGCCATCACTATTTTATTATCTGGACTGAAAGGCCTGTTATCTGGAAATCTATTTTATGTTTCGCACGAATTTGGATGTTGTCCAGTTACAGGGATTCTAGCTGATATGCTACCCCAGATGTTTTGAGATGGTTTCCTCACATTCAGGAGAAATAACAAGGAACTGTTTAATAAATGATGACTTATCTCAAAAGAGTGATATCTTCTTTTTCATCAACGTGTGTTCCACAGAGAACTATGTTTGCAAAAGTGAATATGCTTGTCACTCAGGCTTCTAATGTTTCCTCTGCCCTTTTCAATTCTCTGTTTTGATATTGTTTTAATAATCTTGGATACAGTGGGCATAATTGTAGTTGAATTGTTAACATACACAAATGAATTGCTATAATTATGTATAAATGATATATTATGTATAAATATGAATACACATAATCTAATTATACCTTACTATTTCCTGCTTGCTGTTGGTGTCAGACGGAGCTTTGTTGCTCTTGGCCCGGATATTATGTTGTAGAAATGTAATGCTGGAATTTGCTACGCTTTGAATACTATGAGTATGAAAGGCAGGGCAAGAAGCAATGGATGGAAACTAATGGCAAAAACGAAATGATTATGTTGGGTTTAACAACAAAGACAAAGGACTATGCTGGGATTAACAGCCAAAGATAGATAGATAGATAGATAGATAGATAGATAGATAGATAGATAGATAGATAGATAGATAGATAGAGAGAGATAGAGATAGAGATAGAGATAGAGATAGATAGAGATAGAGATAGAGACAGAGACAGAGACAGAGACAGAGACAGAGACAGAGACAGAGACAGAGACAGAGATAGAGATAGAGATAGAGATAGAGATAGAGATAGAGATAGAGATAGAGATAGAGATATTATGCTGGGTAGGACAGCCAAAATAAGGAGGTTGAGATTAACAGTAAAAATGAAATGTATAAATTGGGTTTAACAACAGAAATAAAGATGACAATGTAGAGTTCACTTAAAATAAAATGATTATGTTGGAATTAACAGCTAAAAAATAAAAATGACTATGTTGGAAATAGTAAAAATGAAATGATTGCATTAGGATTAATAGTAAAGTAATGAAGATGATTATATTGGGAGTAATAGTTAAAATATGTTTTTAAATGCTTATAATAACTGTAATGATTTATATTGTTAAAATATATCCACCTAACCAAAAAGGAAGAGAAAAATGGAATGATATTTGGTTAGGATTTAAGATTTAAGTAACGGGTTTTTGGGGATAATGGCACAGTTAAATTGATAGAATTCAGGAAAATAACTGAGTAAAATATTAAGTTGTGTTAATTGGAAGTTAAGATTTGTTAGTGATTTGTATTAATATGTGACTGGATCAAAGCTTCATTTTGGAAAAGATGCGTTTTATGTTTGTGTTTTAAAAAAATTTAAAAAAAAACTTTTTTCAAAAAAAAAAAAGAAGAAGCAATGGATGGAAACTAATCAAGGAGACAAACAACCTAGAACAAGGATGTGGTTTAGGTGAGGAAGTTAGTCAACAGTCTCATGAAAATAAAACTTTCTCTAACACTACTAAGAACATTTCATTATTTTGCCATAAAGATAGAAGGAAATGAGCTTCTCTTGAGGGCATCTTTACAATTTTTTTTCCATTAGGTTTTCAATGTTGGATCCTAACTCTTGCCCAAAGCCCAAAATGGCTTGTTTTACAGCCACCGTAGTTAAATTATCAAAGCTTTGGGGAGACAAGGATATATTGTTTGGGTAATTTTCACTAAGTTGTAAAGTGATATTCATTAGTGGCACCGTGGAAATAATGAATAGCGTGCAGAATATTAACATTCCTGAAGAAATGTTTCCTCCCAAAAAAATGATTCTGCATTCTCTGTGATCATCAAGAAGGCCCTACTTTGAATGTCTCAATATTATTTTTAGTAGCATATTCCTAACACTGTTTAAAAATCTAGGTCACATTTCATTCAGAATAGATATTATACATAGTTCTTGATTTACAACCAATGGTGGGATTCAGCCAGTTAGGGCCGGTTCGGGTGAACCGGTAGATAAATTGCTGACTGGCCCCTCCCCTTCCTGCCCCTTCCAGGAGTCTTCACGCACCCCATTTTGGCTCCCAGGTAAATGCAGGGAGGCCGTGCCACATCCTAGGCCCAAAACAGGCCACAGGGAGGCAGTGTGCCCCCTCCACAGCCCATTTTTGCTCCCAGGAGGCTGCAAAGAGGCCTACTAGGCCTAAAACAGGGCATGGGGGCAGTGCGTCCCCCCACAGTCCATTTCTGCTCCCAGAGGGGTGCAGGAGGCTGCCTGTCACACCCCCTGGCCATGCCCACCATGGCCACGCCCACCCAGCCAGTCATTAGGGCAGAGAACTAGTTGTTAAATCATTTGAATCCCACCACTGCTTACAACCATTTGTTTATTGACTGCTCTGAGTTACAACTTTTATTTTTATTTATTTTATTGTCATATTTATATGCCACCTTTTTCCTGAGGGACTCGGGGCGGCTCACAGAATAAAACAACCCAACAATAAATAGAATTAAAATGTTAAAATCTGATTTAAAAACCCCAAATCCCCCAAATTAAGATGCACGGCAGATCAGGGAATTTGCTGAAAGAGCCATGTTTTTAGGTTGGCGTGGAAGGTGCAGAGGTCGGGGGCACTGAACTGAAAAACATGACCTGGGACCAGTTTTCACACTTGCAACTGTTCCAGCAAAATGTTCCAGCATCTCCATGTATGTCATTTGTGACAGTTGCACTGTCCTTGGGGGTCATGCGATCACCATTTTGTAACCTTCCCGGTCGAGTTCCGGCAAGCCAAGTAGTCAATAGGTGATGCCTGATTCGCTGAACGACTGCATGATACACTCAATAATGGCAGGAAAGGTTGCAAAATCGGGTGCAACTCATTTAACAACTTCCTTGCTTAGCAATGGTAATTTGGGACTCAATTGTGGTCGTACGTCGAGGACTACATATATAGGCCATTCAGTAATGAAATGATTTTCAGATTTTCCAGATCCAAAGCATACCTTTCTCATGATTCTTACTCCAGGAATCCAACTTTCAAATTTCACTTGGAGAATGAAAATATATATATATATATATATAATATTACTATAGTCCCCAGATTTTTGAAGGAGGGAAATAACGCCAGTCACTGCATGAAATAAAAAATACATCTATAGTACAATTTGACCAATAATCAACCTTAACATTAGGCCTATTCATACAAATACCTTTCTATGCCTGCTCATACCCAGATCTGCTATACTGTTGACAGGAACATTCTGAAGCAAAATTGTAACCTCCATTAAGCTGAAAGAAGTGATAATTATTCCAGGTGCTTAGGAACTCCTGCAGAAATTCATTTCTTAATCACAAGAAGCATTCATTGGCCCATTTACAAAAAAAAAAAAATAATAATAAAATATGTAGAATTAGAAGGACCTGGTGTTCAGCATGGTGTTCCTTTTCAAAATCTTCCGTAAAATGTCCCTTTTGGACTCGAAAATGAGTGGTGAGAATTTACTTAATCAAGATACATTCATACCAATTGTTGAAAAAAATTCTCCTTCCCTTAAATTCCTGCTCACTCTTGAACAAATACCCTGTTATTACAACTGAAATCGGATAGGCAATTTTAATTGGGTAAATTATTTATTTATTTATTTATTTATTTATTTATTTATTTATTTATTTATTTATTTATCAAATTTCTATACCGCCATACTCCCGAAGGACTCAGGGTGGTGAACAGCCAAGATAAAATACAGATAATACAAATATTTAAAAAATCCCTTAAAATTATTAAATATTTTGGCCGAAACACAGATTAAAACACCCAATTTATAAAATCACACGAATTAAAAATTTAAAAGAGGAGAGTTAGGCCAGGCCAGCCTGCTGAAATAAAAAAGTTTTGAAAGCACGACGAAACATGCGCAGGTCCGGGATCCTCCGTATCTCTGGGGGGTATCTCGTTCCAGATGGTAGATGCCCCCACAGAGAAGGCTCTCCCCTTGGGGGCCGCCAGTCAACACTGTTTGGCCGACAGCACCCTGAGAAGCCCCTCTCTATGGGAGCGTACTGGTCGGTGAGAGGCTATTGGTAGCAGAAGGCGGTCTTGTAAATACCCCGGTCCGATGCCATGGAGCGCTCTAAAGGTGATAACCAAAACCTTGAAGTGCACCCGTAAGACCACCGGGAGCCAGTGCAGCTCGCGCAGGAGGGGGGGTCACATGGGAGCGCCACGTCGCTCCCATAACCACCCACGCAGCCGCATTCTGGACCAGCTGGAGCCTCCGGGCGCTCCTCAAGGGGAGCCCCATGTAGAGAGCATTGCAGTAGTCCAGGCGGGAAGTAACGAGAGCATGAGTGACCGTATTTAACGAGTCCCGATCCAGAAAGGGACGCAACTGGCGATTAAAAGTATTAATTGGGTAAATGAATAGGTAAATGGGTAGCAAAACCAACTAGCCGGTTAGTCAATGTTTTACTTCAGATTAAGTAAGATTGTGTATGTTTGATCAGAGGTGGGATTCACATTAATTTACCTACCAGCTGGTCTTCACGGACGTGGGGGAGCCGGAAACTGGAAGAGTAGCCTCCCGGTGCACATGCACTCACCGGGAAGATGATCTAGTTTCCGGCCAGTGCATGCACACTGGCCAGCTGTTCTTCTCATGCGTATATGCACCAGAAACCAGCCAGCTGATCTTTGCATGCTTATATGAGCTAGGAACCAGAAGACACATACGCATGCTAGTTTCCGGCATGCACATGTGTGCATGTGCATGCTGGAAACCAGAAGATAATCTTTCCGGTGTGTGCATGTGCACTGGGCAGCTGCTGTTCTGGTTACTGGCACGCGCACGCTCCTGTTTTGGCACTCAGTGCCAAAACGGTTCGCAAACTCTGGCATAGACTATAGATGTTGTTAATGTCTATGCATCTAAAAAGGTAAAGGTTCCCCTCACACATATTTGCTAGTCATTCCCGAATCTAGGAGTCGGTGCACATCTCCGTTTCAAAGCCAAAGAGCCAGCGCTGTCCGAAGACGTCGCCGTGGTCATGTGGCCGGCATGATTAAACGCCAAAGGCACACGGAACGCTGTTACCTTCCCACCAAAGGTGGTCCCTATTTTTTTTTTTTTGGGGGGGGGAATTTTTTTATTTTTAAACAAAACTTAAAACATAAAACAATTATCATCCATTACAATTACAGAAAGTGTATTGATCAGTTACAAATCTTTGGTGCTTAATCCTCTATCCTCTATCCAACATTTTCTTATTTAACAGTTTATTACATTATTATTCTCATTTAGCAATTATTTAACAGTAAATTGTCCTCTATAAGGAAAAAAAAAACCTTTATATGTTTTGTTATCTTATCCATTTCATATTTCATATTTCATTTCCATTCTTTCTTGTCTAACCATTGATAATCCTCTATCCTCTATCCAACATTTTCTTATTTAACAGTTTATTACATTATTATTCTCATTTAGCATTTATTTATTTATTTATTTATTTATTTATTTATTTATTTATATTTCTATACCGCCTTTCTCCCGTAGGACTCAAGGCGGTGTACAGTCAAGAAAAATATAGACACACAAACATTTAACAGTAAATTGTCCTCTATAAAGGAAAAAAAAACCCTTTATATGTTTTATTATCTTATCCATTTCATATTTCATTTCCATTCTTTCTTGTCTAACCATTGATAAAATAAATCCCATATCAAATAATATTGTTTATCTTCTTGTTCCCTAATTTCAAATGTCAATTTACTCATTTCAGCACACTCCAAAATTTTCTTGATAACGTCGTCATCCGTGGTCCCTATTTTTCTACTTGCATTTTTTACCTGCTTTCGAACTACTAGGTTGGCAGAAGCCAGGACAAGTAACAGGAGCTCACTCCGTTACGCGACACTAGGGATTCGAACCGCTGAACTGCCAAACTTTCGATCAACAACCTCAGCGTCTTAACCCCACATCCCACCATCTATTGATGGTTAATTTGTCAGAGTGCCAGGCTTCTAGAAATTCCCTGGCATTTTTGGTCTAGGCTAGGGCAGCGTCCCCTAATCTTTTGCGCACCAGGGACCAGTTCTGTGGAGAGAGGTTTTTCCACAGACTGGAGGGAACATAGTTTTGCATGCTGCCTGGATCCCGCAGATGGGGCTTTGCTTGTTTGTCTGACCCAGTTTCTGGATTGGGGACCTCTGGTCTAGGGTGGTTACATTTTTCCCAACTGAAACTATGGTTAAGTCTGTCTATATATGAAAGTTTTAGCAATAGCACTTAGACTTATATACCGCTTCATAGTGCTTTTACAGCCCTCTCTAAATGATTTACAAAGTCAGCCTATAGCCCCCAACCATCTGGCTCCTCATTTTACCGACCTCGGAAGGATGGAAGGCTTAGTCAACCTTGACCCAGTGAGACTTGAACTGCCAAATTTCTGGCAGCTGACAGTCAACAGGAGTAGCCTGCAGTACTGCACTCTAACCACTGCACCATCGCAACTCTTATATCTGAAGTTATGTCTGAAGAATCTTATAATGGAGATCCAGATCTTGTCAGATGTTTAAATATGGAAGAAAAAACTATTACTTTCAATAGGATGAGAAAAACCACAACATCTAAGTAAAGGCATTAGATTTTTGATTTTTTAAAAAATTTGATTTATATGATGCCCTTCTCTGGAGACTCAGGGCGGCTTACAGTGCGTTAAGCAATAGCCTTCATGCTTTTGTATATTTATACAAAATCAGCTTATTGCCCCCACAAACTGGGTCCTCAATTTGCCTACCTTAGAAAGGATGGAAGGCTGAGTCAACCTTGAGCCTGGTGAGATTCGAACTTACAGTAATTGCAGACAGCTGGTGTTCATCACAATGCTATCAGTCTGCTGAGCCACCAGATTTGTAGACTCTAATTCTTATTTTGCAGTTATCAGGCTGATCGACATGAGCTGTTTTCAAGATCCATCTTTGATTAATAATGACATTTTGAGTTTTGTTATATAACCACCTAAAATATCCCAATCTTGTTTTTCATACAAAACGTACAAAAGGCTGTGTGTAGGCAATCATGTATTTGTCAGGTATATTTTAAACACAATAGTGATAGAACCAAAATCTGCCAACTAGCTGAAAATAGATTGGCGGTGAAGAAACTTGCTCTAATTGAATTAAAGAGCATAAACATATAATTTCACTAGAGATAATAAAATTAGATGCCTAACAAAGAGAGACAGATACACACGTATACTCTTACAATTTTTGTCGTTATCGGTTTATAATACAATCTATAGGAGAACAAGCCAACTCACTGCATTAGACAAAGTTGAACTTGCTCCAGCTTTTCTCTTCACCCAATGGTCAATGTGATACTTCATTCTCAGTCTTTCTTTCTTTCTTTCTTTCTTTCTTTCTTTCTTTCTTTCTTTCTTTCTTTCTTTCTTTCTTTCTTTCTTTCTTTCTTTCATTAGTCATATTTCTATGCCACCCTTCTCCGGAGACTCAGGGTGGCTTACAATGCGTTAAGCAATAGCCTTCATACTTTTTGTATATACCTGCTTAGTAGGGCTTTTGCCCCCCCCCCCTAAGCGGTGTTCTTTTTTATACAAAGTTAGCTTATTGCCCCCACAATCCGGGTCCTCATTTTACCTACCTCGGAAGGATGGAAGGCTGAGTCAACCTTGAGCCTGGTGAGATTTGAACTTGCAGTAATTGCAGGCAGCTGATGTTAATAACAGTGCTTTAGTCTGCTGCACCACCAGGGCTCTGTTTTAACATCTCTCCCTCCCTCCCTCCCCTTCCCCCCATCTCTCTGTATCTCTCTATGTCTCTCTTCCCCCTCTCTCTGTATCTCTCTATGTCTCTCTCTCCCTCCTCTCTCTATCTCTCTCTCTCTCCCACTCTCTCTGTATCTCTCTATGTCTCTCTCTCCCTCCTCTGTATCTCTCTATGTCTCTCTCTCTCTCCCCCTCTCTCTGTATCTCTCTGTCTCTCTCTCTCTCCCCCCTCTCTCTATCTCTCTGTCTCTCTCTCTCTCCCACTCTCTCTGTATCTCTCTATGCCTCTCTCTCCCTCCTCTCTCTATCTCTCTCTCTCTCTCTCCCACTCTCTCTGTATCTCTCTATGTCTCTCTCTCCCTCCTCTGTATCTCTCTATGTCTCTCTCTCTCCCCCCCTCTCTCTGTATCTCTCTATGTCTCTCTTTCTCCCCACTCTTTCTGGCAGCTAAGTGCTATTTTAACAGCGCTTTAGTCCACTGCTCCACCAGGCTCCTATGGCCACCAAACAAATTGGTAAATCAAGGAATTACCAACTCAGACAAACAAGCTACCAATAAACAACAGCCACATCAAGGAACCAGTAAGACCACTCTCACCAAGGCTGATTAGGCAAGTCACTAGTATATACCGTAAAATGAAAGCAAACCCCACTGCTTTCTAGCACTGATGATGTTACCTGGATGTCCCATGAAAGGTCTTCAACCAAAACAATCCAGCTCAAAGAAACAAAACTACCAAGCACCAAGGACCCTTACTTAATACTGAATATAAATTCAACCAATCCTCTTTTAGAAACATTAGAATGGAGTCAGGGGTCTGCAAACTTAAACACTCAAAGAGCCATTTGGACCCGTTTCCCACAGAAAAGAAAACACTGGGAGCCACATAAAACCATCCCCGTGTCTGACTATTTCTTGAGCGGCCACAAAACTGACATATGTAGTTAGAATTAAATGTTCTGTTTTCTTCTGAAACTTTTCTTTTCTTGGATTTATCCATGGTTGGCCTACCAGGGGTTGAAAAGCTCAAGAAATTGCATGCCAGCGGGTGTCGCACATTGGCGGTTGTGACACATATTTTGAGTGACAGAGAGCCGCAGCAGAGGGGTGAAAGAGCCACAAGCGGCTCCAGAGCTGCAGGTTTGTGACCCCTACTTTAGGTTAATAATGTGAAGAGGTGTTTTCTTTATCTCTTTTCCATAAGTTTCATTGGATGGTCCCTGGTCAAAGTATGTTAAGAGACAAGGGAAAACATCTCCATGTACCACACTATATTTCCTCTCTTTCTCTCTCTCCCTCCCTCCCTCCCTCTCCCCCCCCTCTCTCTCTCTACCTATCTATTATCTCTCTCTCTCTCTCTCTCTCTCTCTCCATCATTTATATGTCCATCCATCCATCCATCCATCCATCCATCCATCCATCCATCCATGTCTGTCTGTCTGTCTGTCTATCTATCTATCTATCTATCTATCTATCTATCTATCTATTATCTATCTATCTATCTATCTATCTATCTATCTATCTATCTATTCTATATCTATCTATCTATCTATCTATCTATCTATCTATTCTATATCTATCTTTCTATCTATCTATCTATCTATCTATCTATCTATCTATCTATCTAGCTAGCTAGCTAGCTATCTTTTATCCATCCATCCATGTCTGTCTGTCTGTCTGTCTGTCTGTCTGTCTGTCTGTCTGCCTGCCTGCCTGCCTGCCTGCCTGCCTGCCTGCCTATCTATCTATCTATCTATCTATCTATCTATCTATCTATCTAATCTCCGGGGGGAACGAGCTCCCCCCGGAGATACGGAGGATCCCGGATCTACGCACCTTCCGCCGCGCTCTCAAGACCTTTTTATTTCACCAGGCTGGTCTGGCCTAACCTCTCCCATTCTCTTTTTAATGTAAATTTTAATTTGTTCTTAATCTGGGGTTTTAAATTTGTCTTGGGCTAAATTGATTTAATTTGATTTTACTTCTGCTCTTAAATGTTTGTATTCTATGTGTTTTATCTTGTGCCTGTTCACCGCCCTGAGTCCTTCGGGAGTAGGGCGGTATATAAATCAAATAAAATGAAAAAAAATAATAATAATCTATATCTGTCTGTCTGTCTGTCTGTCTGTCTGTCTGTCTGTCTGGCATTGGTCGCATTGGTGGATGATCTCTGGAGGGCCCGGGAAGGGGTTGCTCCTCTGTCCTAGTCCTATTAGATCTCTCAGCGGCTTTTGATACCATCGACCATGGTATCATGCTGCAGCGGTTGAGAGGGTTAGGAGTAGGGGGCACCGTTTTGCGGTGGTTCTCTTCCTTCCTCTCCGGCCGCTCGCAGTTCGTGTTGGCAGGGGGGCAGAGGTCGACCTCGAGGCATCTCGCTTGGGGAGTGCCACAAGGGTCGGTCCTCTCGCCTCTTCTGTTCAACATTTATGTGAAGCCGCTGGGTGAGATCATCCGTGGTTTTGGGGTGAAGTGTCACCTGTATGCTGATGATACTCAGCTGTACATCTCCACCCCAGACCACCCCAACGATGCCCTTGATGTGATGTCTCGCTGCCTGGAGGCCGTACGGGCCTGGATGGGGAGGAACAGGCTCAGACTCAACCCTTCCAAGACCGAGTGGCTGTGGTTGCCGGCGTCCCGATATAGTCAGCAGACGCCATCGCTGACTATTGGGGGTGAATCCTTGCCCCCCACAGAGAGGGCTCGCAATCTGGGTGTCCTCCTGGACGCACGGCTGTCTTTAGAAGAGCACTTGACGGCCGTGGCCAGGGGGGCCTTTTATCAGGTTCGCCTGATCCGCCAGTTGCAGCCCTTTCTGGACCGGGACGCCTTGCGCACGGTCACTCATGCCCTTGTCACCTCCCGGCTGGACTATTGTAATGCTCTCTACATGGGGCTCCCCTTGAAGAGCACTCGGAGGCTCCAACTGGTCCAGAATGCGGCCGCGCGGGTGGTTATGGGCGCAACCCGTTGTGCCTGCGTGACACCCCTCCTGTGCGAGCTGCACTGGCTCCCAGTGGTCTTCCGGGTGCGATTCAAGGTGTTGGTTACCACCTTTAAAGCGCTCCATGGCATAGGACCCGGATACCTTCGAGACCGTCTCCTGCCACCAATAGCCTCCCACCGACCAGTCCGTTCCCACAGAGAGGGTCTCCTCAGGGTGCCATCAGCCAAGTTATGTCGGCTGGCGACACCCAGGGGGAGGGCCTTCTCTGTGGGAGCCCCAGCCCTGTGGAATGAACTGCCCCCGGAAATACGCAAGATCTCCGACCTCCGGGTGTTCCGCTGCGCATTGAAGACCTTGTTGTTCCGCCAGGCAGGGCTGTTAATATAATCATTTTAAATTGGGGCATTTTAATTTTTAGAGTTTTAAATCAGCCAATTCTATTTAATTATTTTAATTTTTAATTATTGTTGTGTCTTGTATTTTTAAACTGGCTGTACACCGCCCTGAGTCCTTCGGGAGAAGGGCGGTATAGAAATAAAATTATTATTATTATTATTATTATTATTATTATTATTATTATTATTATTATCTATCTATCTATCATTTAGAGCATTAATTTAGTATTTTTCTAAAGATGCCATTGTACCTTTGTTAGGCTGTTTGTGTGTGCATGTGTGCTACCTAATGATGACAGTATGGACATTAAATCTTCACCACTATATTTTTTTCCCCTGCTGGATGACCCAGGAAGGAGGGAAATTACCCTGCAGAGCTGCTGGAAGGGCTGATAAAAATACATTCTATAGGAGCTGAAAAATATTCTGCTGGAGAGATCTCTGGGGGAATCAGTTTTTGAATTTAAGATTAACTTCTGTGTTTCAAGAAGGGCAACACACACTATGGGAATTAAACTTACTACTTAGAAACTGGGGGGAAAGGTGTTGCCTTTTTCTTCATATTAACAATGCTTTAGGTTGTTGGAATTCCAAATGATTAATTCTAAACAATAAAATCGTTCTGCTTTAAAGCACAACTTACATGGAAATATATATATATATATATATATATATATATATATATATATATATATATATATATATATATATATATATATATATAACACACACACCCACTTTTTCCAGCAAGCCGGGCTGGTTTAGGAAGAAATTTTTAAAATTTTTAAAATTTTTTAAATGTTTAATTGGTTTGTGGTTTTTTAAATTTTTGGGGCAAATTTATATAGATTTTAATTGTTTTTAATATTTGTATTTCATGTTTTTAATTCTGGCTGTGCACCGCCCTGAGTCCTCAGGGAGAAGGGTGGTATATAAATTGAAAATAAAATAAAATAAAAATTATATATATATATATATATATATATATATATATATATATATATATATATATATATATATATATATATATATATATATATATGTTTTTCCTCTAGCCAGGTTTTCTCTACGTAACCAAGGTTTTTCTGCAGCCCTAGCTCAGTGGAATCACATCCACTCGATTCTGGGCTTTTTTCCTTTCTAGCAGCAGCAAGTTCTTCCTGCTAGGTGGGAGACTTATATAGATCTATTTCCAGCTCGTTTGCTTTCATCAGTAAGCCACACCCACATCTTATGTATCCTCCCTGTAATTTTTTTTATTTTATTTTTATTTTATTTTGAATTTGTATACCGCCCTTCTCCCTGAGGACTCAGGGCGGTGAACAGCCAAATAAAAACATCAAATACAAATATTAAAATACAATTAAAAATATAAAGGTATAGTAAAGGTATAGTATCTATTTTCTTACTTCTTCGTAGGGTTTATGTGTGTTTCTGGAAATAGATCTATATAAGTCTCCCACCTAGCAGGAAGAACCTGCTGGCTGCTAGAAAGGAAAAAAGCCCAGAATCGAGTGGATGTGATTCCACTGAGCTAGGGCTGCAGAAAAACCTTGGTTACGTAGGGAAAACCTGGCTAGAGGAAAAACACACATAAACCCTACGAAGAAGTAAGAATATATATATATATATATATATATATATATATATATATATATATATGTATGTATGTATGTATGTATGTATGTATGTATGTATGTATGTATGTATGTATGTATGTATATAATCCAAAATAGAAGAATAGCTATCAGATCTGCTTTCCAAAAATAGCTGCAAGAAAGGAGTAACATTTTCAATGACTCTTCACTAGTGGTGAGATTCAACTAATTTAACAACCAGTTCTCTGCCCTAATGGCCATGGTGGGCATGGCCAGGGGGTGTGACAGGCAGCCTGCTGCACTCCCCTGGGAGCAAAAATGGGCTGTGGAGGGGGGATGCGCTGCCCCCCCGGGCCCTGTTTTGGGCCTAGCGTAAGGTGACCAGATTTTAACATTGGTAAAGAGGGACATTGTGGGCGTGGCTTATTTTGTGGGTGTGGCTAGCTGGTCATGTGACTGGGTGGGCGTGGCTAGCTGGTCATGTGACCGGGTGGCCATGGCTATGTGTATAGGGTAAGGTGAACAGATTTTAACATTGGTAAGAGGGACACCATTGTGGGTGTGGCTTATTGTGTGGGCGTGGCTTGGAGGCCATGTGACTGGGTGGGCGTGGCTAGCTGGTCATGTGACCGGGTGGCCATGGCTGTGTGTATAGGGACTACTCAGAGGGCTGAAAAGTCATTTCTGACAGGTCCTCACACTTTTGACTGGTCCTCACACTTATGACCATCCTCACATTTATGCCTGTGCAGCATTCTTAACAACCATGTCACTCATTTCACAACTGCTTCTCTTCACCATGGTGACAAGATAGGGCAAAAAACGTAAAATGTGAGGACAGTCATAAGTTCGAGGACTGGTCAAAAGTGCGAGGACCAGTCAAAAATAACTTTTTCAGCCCTCTGAGTAGTCCATATGCACAAAAGGACTAACCAGAGGGCTGAAAAAAGTCATTTCTGACAGGTCCTCACACTTTTGACTGGTCCTCACACTTATGACCATCCTCACATTTATGCCCATGCAGCATTCTTAACAACCATGTCACTCATTTCACAACTGCTTCTCTTCACCATGATGACAAGATAGGGCAAAAATGTAAAATGTGAGGACAGTCGTAAGTTCGAGGACTGGTCAAAAGTGCAAGGACCAGTCAAAAATAACTTTTTCAGCCCTCTGAGTAGTCCATATGCATAAAAGGATACACCAAGAGAGGGATGAAGGAAGGGAAGGGAAATTAGAGTAGGAGTGACAGTTAAGAGAGGGAGGAAGAGAGGAGGAGAAGGAGAAAGGAAGAGGAAGTAGGGAGGAGAAGAAGAGGGGTTGAAGAGAAAGTAAGAAGGAAAGAAAAGAGAGGTGGTAGGTTTGAGGAGAAAGATTGCTGTACAATAAAAAAGATGAAAGGGAAGAAAGCCAACCCCAAACAAATGTAAAGATATTAAGATAAAAATGAATTGTTAAACTTTAAAGAATAAAAGAGAACAAATATGAATAAATAGCAATAATTAGAAACACACATACATACAATGTATTTTCTTTGAACAGAATATTTGGCTGGTTCACAAATTTAAACAGTGTTTAGTCATTTCAATTAAATTTACAATTTCTATATTTCCTTTTTGCCATATTTATTCCTCATCTATTTTAAAAAAAAAACAATTTTACCCTTCATCCTCATCTCTAATCTTAATCAAATTCAATTTTTCCCTTCTATTCTATTTTATACCCCTTCCCATTGTCATCTATTTTTATATCCATCCTCACATTGGTTAATTATGTAATTATGTAATACAGTTGTTTAATACAAATTCAACATTTTAATATAAATCAATTAGTTATATAACTATCTTTTTTGTATATTAATCAATATGAACATGAATATTCCAATTATTTCCATGCAATCCAATTTCTTACAAATCAATTAATTATACTTACCAATAATAATAAACCAAATAATTTCCCCCATAGATTCCTCCAAACCACAACTTAACCATTTCTGCTTTCAACACAGTATACAATTAATAATATCTCAATTATTACAATTCCCTAGTTAAAAAGAGCTTTTTTTTCTTTTGTGTTTGAAAATCTCCTCTTTTGCCCTAAATAATTTTCCATTGTTTGCACTTACCTTTTTTGGTGAGGAAAAGGAAAATAAATCTGCTGCCTAATTTTCCAACGTTGCAAGCAAACCGCAAAGCCAACAGCCTGTTTTACTTTCAGTTTCGTTTTGAGCTTGGTTTGCACAAAGAGGAAAAAAAAACTGAGCAATTTAGCAAGAGCAGAGCCCTGTGCAAATCAGCTGAGAGGGGGAAGCGGCCCTTTGAAGCCCCGCGGCAAGAGTTTAAACAGGTTTTTTCCCTCTAGCCATCAGCGGGGATTCAGGAGGCAGCCGGGAACCAGGAGGCAGAATGAAAAATCGGGAGTTTTTTAAAACGCCGCGGGACGCGGGACAAATTGCTCAAAAGCGGGACTGTCCCGCCAAAAGCGGGACGTCTGGTCACCTTATCCTAGCGGCCTCCCTGCAGCCTCCTGGGAGCAAAAACAGATTGCAGGGGGGCTGTGCTGCTCTCCCCGGCACCCTGTTTTGGGTCTAGGAGGCCTCCCTGCAGTTACCTGGGAGCCAAAATGGGGTGCGTGGGGACTCCTGGAAGGGGCAGATCAGGGAGGGGCAGGGCCAGTCAGCAATTTAACTACCAATTCTACTGGAACTGCTGTTCTGTCCCCTCCCACAAGTGGCCTTGCAGAAGCTCAAATAGCCCGGCAGTAACAAACGCAGGCTAGAGAGATTGACAGACAGCAGAGAATCTCCTTTCCCCATTGGAGACTTTGCACAATTTAAGTCCCTGATTTTTGAGGCACGTAAACCATTTGAGGGACATCCAAAGTGTCATGCTTGTAAATTTGCTCTCCAATTCATGGAGGGCTGTAAATGAACAGGGAATAGGTAGAAGAAGGCATTAAGACATCTCATTAAGAAGTACTGTACAATACTTACAGGGAATAATTTTTAAAAAAAATTATGGAGGACAGTTGTGTTCCTGCTGATATCATTGGCATCCTTCAGTCTCAAAAGGCTATGGTATCGTGCTCTGGAAAGAGGTCCTAAAACAGCATCTAGTGTGACTAAAAAGGCTGATTTGAGAGTGGCAAACCCTTCCACACTGAAGGCAGGTACATTCTGTCCCCTGCCCAGCCCCCAGATTTCGCTGGTTCCGGGACTGCCTCTTTGCCTCAAGTGTCTCTTCGAATTGGAGAAGGCCATGCTGCGTCTTTAGCCTCCAAGCTGAACGATCGGAGGTCAAGGTTTCCCAGTTGTTAATGTCCATTCCCAGGGCCTTTAGGTCCCTCTTGCAGATATCCTTATATTGCAGCTGTGATCTCCCTCTGAGGCGCTTTCCCTGTACTAATTCTCCATACAGGAGATCTTTCGGAATCCGACCATCAACCATTCTCACGACATGCCCCAGCCAGCGTAGACGTCGCTGTTTCAATAGTGTATACATGCTAGAAATTCCAGCACGTTCCGAGACTGCGCTATTTGGAATTTGTCCTGCCAGGTGATGCCAAATATTTGTCGGAGACAGCGCATATGAAAGGTGTTCAACTTTCTCTCCTGCTGTGCGTAGAAGGTCCAAGACTCACTGCAGTACAAGAGTGTACTCAAGACAGAGACTCTATAGACCTGGATCTTTGTATGTTCCACCAGCTTCTTATTAAGCCATATTCTCTTTGTAAGTATGGAGAATGTGCTGACCACTTTACCAATATGTTCAGGGGTGGGTTCTAAATTTTTTTACTACCGGTTCTGTGGGCGTGGCTTATTTAGTGGGTGTAGCTTGGAGGTCATGTGACTAGGTGGGCATGGCTAGCTGGTCAGAGTCATTTCTGGAAGGTCCTCCCACTTACGACCAGTCCTCGCACTTACGACCCAACTCATTTGTTTGCTTTTAACATTGATCAGCTGTAGGATGGCCCTTTGAAGCCCCGCGGCAAGAGTTTAAACAGTTTTTTTCCCCCTCTAGTCATCAGCTGGGACTCAGGAGGCAGCAATAGATTGGGGGTGGGACCAAATAAAAGGTAAGAATAATGTGGGTGGGTGAGGGGTGGGAGGGCGAGAGGGGGAGAACCGATTTGGTGACGTCATATCATCACCGCTACCGGCTCGGCCGAACCTGACCGAACCGGGAGGAACCCACCACTGAATATGTTTATTCAGCTCAGTATCTAAATGATATAGACTGATTCAAAAAGGTTGAATAAATGAGGGTTTCCTCCCACCCTCCAGAACTAGTGTTGGAAGAAATATCCTTCCAGGTTCAGTTCCAAGTGGGGAAAAAGACACTGGATTCATGGAAGTTGGTTGGAAAGAAGATTTATTGATGAATAGGATCACATGACTTGAGATCCGGGACTGAAAAAGGGAAGAGATGCTGAGAATGCCTGGGTTTTATACCCTCTGTTGGGCTTTGAATATGAGCTTGTGCTCTGATTGGTTGTCAGACTCCCATGGGGCCATGCAGGGGTAACTTTTTAGGTTGTCTTTTGAGTCTCAGGCTTGGTTGACTCTTGCTGGGTGATGATGTAATGAAAGGGCTGTAAGCAATTCCTACTATGGCTCTGCCTGAAGGAGGTAGGTATATGTTATGTAGAATAGGCTGGCCCAGGCCTTAATGGCCCATTGACAAAAGTGGGGGGTGGGGTGAGTTTCTGCCTCCCTTTTAGGGGAAATATTCTGCCCTTTTTAATATTTCCTAAAATATCTTATTTTCCTAGGAGAGAGGTGGGTGCTAACTTCCTACGCTAGAAACAAACTACATTTAAATACTCTATTTATTTCGTGTTATGCCTGCGGGGCATGTTTTAAACTATATTTTAGGGATTGCTGCAAATCACTTAGGATAGTCAGGTGAGTCCTGAAAAGAGATAAACAGATGAATAAATTTCCAAGAAAACCACACGGATTTACCTCTGTGGTCCCAGAAACACATCTTGAGGCATTTTTTTTTTTAAAAAAAAACCCTTTCAACACATTTCTGAGTTGCATTTCTGAATTACCGGGTTGAAAATATTTTGATATTTCCCTTCCATCTCCCATAACCGGGCCCATCCAGCCAAATTGTTAGCAGAAAGGCATGTAAGAAGTTTCCTCAGCCAGTCAAGCAACTGCTTAATTCTTACTGTTTCCTTATGGAATTGGCCGCGTGGCTGCTTATATGATAAATTATTCTCAATCTAAGTTGCTTAATTTTCCCCTAGAGATAGATACCACACATGGTAGATGGGCTGCATGTCAATTCCTGCTGACCCTTGAAGAGAAGTGACAGCGGGAACACACACACACACACACACACACACACACACACACACACACAAGAATTCTGGATGCATAAGATGACGTAAAGAATGCACAAAATTGAAAATATTCTCCAAGGAGTAGCACTTCTTGGAATAATTTATTGAAGGGGAAGGCAGTATAGAAACTTGAAATATCTATAAATAAACATTCCTAATTTATTTATAAATATCCTTGCTATTTTCAAGAGGCAAGGGTGAGTTTGAACAATGTACTCCTTCTTTCCATCTTCCTAAATAAACAATCTCAAGACTGGTGTCATTTTTGGCTCACTGCGAATAATTGCTTACTTTTTCTTTTCCCGAACAAATCAGCATTATTATTGGTTTTTTATCTAATTTTCTTTTTTTCTGAATATATTCCAAATAGCCTCTCTGCCCTATAGGTCCTAATAATCTGTTCTTTGAATAGGGGAGATTTTCCTCTTATTGGACAGAAACTGCTTCTGTTAATAGAAATGTATCATTGGACACCAGGAAACTTGTTAAATATTATGTGTCAATATCCATAGCTTTCATTTTTTCCTTCATTTAGACTTCGTTTCCAAATCATCTTATATTAGTTATGGATCCTGGAATATCTGTAGGTGAATTTAGCTTAGTTTGAAAAAGTTAGAAAGGGATTAAGAAGATCCAGAGAGCAGGCTGGATTGGGAAGTCTGTCCACTGTACAGAAGAAGCAAAGAAAAAAATCCTTAATCATTTGCTAAGGAGAAAATGTAGCCATGTATTCATAGGACTCAAGTTTGGTCAAGCTTTACCAACAAGAAGCTTTTCCTTACTGGTCTGTCTATCTATATATAAATGACTATGTGTGTTTATGTTCCAGCATAACTCTGGAACGTCTTGAGCAATTTCAACCAAACTTGGTACACAGATGACTTACTCTCTGGAAAGAAATACAGTGGGGGTAAAACACCCCTAACACCCCTCGGTGTGTGTGTGTGTGTGTGTGTGTGTGTGTGTGTCTGTCTGTCTGTCTGTCTGTCTATGTATGTTCCAGCATAACTCTGGAATGCCTGGGCCGCCGAAATAAAAAGGAATGAATTATATCTATAGTGTCAAATCACAGTACTTTTGACAGTGAAGGCGTGCATTTTGGATTCAAGTCCTGTTAAAATACAGCCTGTTGTGCCTTAATATGGCTTCTACTGTACAGCACAGTGGAGTTGCCATGGTAACGGCTTCACAGTACTCCACAAGGGGGCTCCCTCTGGTAAGGGGGAGTGAAACATTTTACTTTATAATTTGTATACTGTACTTATACTTCTAAAACCCTGTAAATAAAATTACTTTGATTTGACACCATAGATATAATTAATTCCTTTTCTTGTCTAATACAGGATTGGGATAAATAAATACCCAGGCAATGCCAGGTTATCAGCTAGTTTACAATAATTTATTCCCTCCTTTGCTAATATAATGAGCATTTGACCCCAAATGAAGAAAGAATGATCTAGAATTTAAATGGGTGATAAATGTTTGGCCAGCTTGGTCATCATCTAGTAGTGCAGAATTGCTATGATAAGAGTTCCTTCTCCTTTTTTCTCTTTTCTCTAATCCCAATTTTGTATATCTCATTTAATTTTGTTTTGAATTATATTTGAATTATCTTTCGTTTCCTTGGTATTTTTTTTAAAAAAACTTCTAAGTCTCTAATTTCACATCTGCTTGCATTTGTAGGGATGAGTAGTATTATATTCCATTTCAAATGGCATAATGCCCCATTTACATTTTTTATTAGTTTAATTCAAAGATGCGGTCTTCTGTTGATTTATTTCTTTTCAGCTCCTCTAATGTATTGTCAAATTTCAAACTAAATATTCATATGAGGGATCCTTGGTGCTCTCTGAGCTTGGTTGTTTTCTTGAAGATGTTTCATTACCCAAACTAGGTAACATTATCAGTGCAATCAATATTCATGTGTCTAACATCTTCCACGACTTCATTTATTTGCTTGATTATTATGTAACAATATTAATTCATTCATTGAGTATAATGGTGCTAACAATGCAATTATATCCCAAGGTGCTTTTTTCAAGAAGCAACTGGACTTTCCAGGGATGAAATGTTCCCGGTTCGGACCAGTTTGGCTGAATCGGTAGCGATAGTGGCCGGTGGTTTACAGTGCGTTAAGCAATAGCCTTCATACTTTTGTATATTTTATACAAAGTCAGCTTATTGCCCCCACAAACTGGGTCCTCAATTTACCTACCTTAGAAAGGATGGAAGGCTGAGTCAACCTTGAGCCTGGCAAGATTCGAACTTACTTTAATTGCAGACAGCTGGTGTTAAATTACAGTGCTTAGTCGGCAGAGCTATCCAGGCTCCTGGATAGGAGGTTTTAACCAGGAAGTAACCTATTTTTTTACCATCTGCACATGCGCAGAAGGGTTTGCACATTGCACAGAAGGTCTGCGCGTGGCACGTGCACTTCCAAACCAGTTGGGAAAGTAAGTAGATTTCACCCCTGGGATTTTCTTGTTTTTACTTGAAGATGTTTCACTTCTCCATTCCCTATCATTCAGTCAGAGCTGAAGAAGCTTCTTGGATGTGAAGCAAAACATCTGAAGACCTTTTTGGATGAGAAGCTAAACATCTGAAGAAGCTTCTTGGATGAGAAGCGAAACATCTTCAAAGAAAAACAAAAAAGTCCAGTTGCCTCTTGAAAAAGCACCTTTGGGACAACCATGACCTGGATGACTGAGAATCTCCATAGACAATGCAGTTATATGCATATCTATTCAAAAGTAGAGATAATATATTCAATAAGCTTTATTCCAAGACAATTAGGTAGGTCTACAATTGCACTCAGTGGTCGTTTGTGCAAGGTGAATTAAAACAAATGTTAAGATGGTAGAAGTAATGGGATTGAAACTCCACCCATTTTAATGCGCGGCAGGTACGGTTGCATTCGTGTGAAAAAAGGGACACACCTCATTCTATTCTACAGTATTTGGTATTTAGCACAGTAACCTGTCAAAAATGTATAAAGGCAGTGGTGGGATTCAGCCAGTTTGGGCCAGTTCAGGTGAACCAGTAGCTAAATTGCCGGTTAGCATTCCAGCCATACACACTCCATTTTGGATCCCAGGTAAGTGCAGGGAGGCCTACTAGGCCCAAAATGGGGTGCGGGGGGGGCAGGGTGCCCCCCGCAGCCTATTTTCACTTCCAGGAGGCTTCAGGGAGGCCTTCTAGGCCCAAAATGGGGCATGGGGAGTGCAGCTTCAGGGAGGTCTCCTAGACCCAAAACGGGGCATGGTGGGGCTGCACATTTCCCCCAGCCCATTTTTGCTCCCAGGTGGGTGCAGAGGCCGAGTGCTGCCTGTCACATCCATGGCCACACCCACCCAGCCAGTCATTAGGGCAGAGAACCGGTTGTTAAATTATTTGAATCCCACCACTGTAAATAAAGATACTTCAAATGTATGTTGGAAATGTAAATGTAAAGACGGGGCTTTTTAATCATCTTTGGTGGACCTGTCACAAAGCCAGAAATGCAGGTAGTTCTCGACTTATAACAATTCATTTAGTGTCGTTCAGTTACAATGGCAGTGGAAAAAAGTGACTTATGACCAATTTTCACACGACCATTTGCAGCATCCCCATGGTCATGTGATCAAACTTTGGATACTTGGCAACTGGCTCATATTTATGACAGTTGTAGTGTCCCAGGGTCATATGATCACCTTCTGTGACCTTCGGATAAGCAAAGTCAATGGGGAAGCCCAGTGGTGAAATCCAAATTCTTTTGCTACCGATTCTGTGGGCATGGCTTGGTGGGGGTGGCTTGGTGGGGGTGGCTTGGTGGGGGTGGCAGGGGAAGGATACTGCAAAATATCAAGAGCCTTGGTAGTACAGTGGTTTAAAGCACCCTGTTATTAACACAGCTGCCTGCAATTACTGCAGGTTCGAATCTTACCAGGCTCAAGTTTGACTCAGCCTTCCATCCTTTCTAAGGTAGGTAAATTGAGGACCCAGTTGTGGGGGCAATAAGCTGACTTTGTATAAATATACAAAAGTATGAAGGCTATTGCTTAACGCACTGTAAGCCTCCATGAGTCTCCGGAGAAGGGCAGCACATAAATCAAATAAAAAAAAATAATCCCCATTCCCTCCCCACTCCTGGGGGAAAGATATTGTAAAATTTCCATTTCCACTCTACTCTGGGGCCAGCCAGAGGTGGTATTTGCTGGTTCTCTGAACTGCTCAAAATTTCCGCTACCGGTTCTCCAGAACCTGCTGGATTTCACCCCTGGAGAAGACCCATTCACTAAACAATCATGTTAATAACTTAACAACTGAAAGTGATTCACTCAACAAATGTGGCAAGAAAGGTCATAAAATGGGGCAAATCTCATTTAACAAATGTCTCACTTAGCGACAGAAATGTTGGGCTCAGTTATGGTCGTACGTCGAGGACTATATCTATTGGGATAGGATTCGTATTTTAATATAGAAGGTTCATAAAGGGTATATAACGATGAAACTAGAGATTTTTCTTTTAGGCTTTATGGATAAAGAACTTGAAAAAGAAAAAAAGCTTGGAACTTTGTTGTTATATATGTTGACAGCAGCAAGAATGCTTTATGCACAAAAAATGGAAAGATAGTTTAATTCCCACAATGGATGACTGGCTGGAAAAACTAATGGAGTTAGCAGAGATGGCTAAATTGAGCACTTTAATCAAAGAAAAGAACAAATCTAACCTTGTTTTCACCTGGAAACCATTTCTGGATTCAGTGCTTGAGAAGGAAAAAAAGGAAACTCTGCTTTTCTTCAGTTTGCACATCACCTGGTATTGTAATATCAATGAAATAGAATAGAATAGAATAGAATAGAATAGAATAGAATAGAATAGAATAGAATAGAATAGAATAGAATAGAATAGAATAGAACAGAACATTGGAATGAAGAATAGAATAGAATAGAAAAAATAGAGTAGAGTAGAGTAGAGTAGAGTAGAGTAGAGTAGAGTAGAGTAGAGTGTAGAGCAGAGCAGAGCAGAGCAGAGCAGAGCAGAGCAGAACAGAACAGAACAGAACAGAACAGAACAGAACAGAACAGAACAGAACAGAATTCTTTATTGGCCAAATTGTCGTAAACTGCTCACCAAGCTGGCCCGTACCATTGAAAACACGACTCTCAGGCAAAATGCGAGGTTGTAGACGGGTTTACTTTTCATTACTTGGTGTAGTCACATACGAACGTTAAGGATAACATAAAGTTGGCATTGGGAGCGGCCGCCTCCCAGCGCCCATTTTATACACAATCAAAATAAGCCGGGAGTGCCGATAGCCAATCAGTGTGACTTCCAGGTTCAGCCCTCCCCCCTTACAGAACGCCGCCCCACCACCATGGATTTCCCTGATCTAGCCGTGGGGTGACCGGCCGCCTACATGTACGGGTTTAGCACATACACCCCTTCACCATCATGCACAGTTATCGGCAGCGGTAGCAGCCCCACCACCAGTGCATGGAGCTGCAGCCAGTGGGGGATCTCTTCGCTCGGTAAGATTCCCCATATCATTGATGGATCTGCCGTAACTCCTCTCCTCAGGCTATGTCGAGTTGGCTTGACTCTCGACAGGTGGCCCCCCTCTGTCACTGCGTTTTTGTATTTACCAGCTGAGCTCTCATTTCTGGACTGTCAGACTTTCCGTAGCTTGCCAACTTCTTATCAGTAAGCTACATGTATCCGCATCCACATTCTATTCCACACACTCCTTCCTTTGTTCTCTTGCCAGAAAGGTCCGGCTGAGAAATAGCTGGCATGAACTTTTGCAAAAATGTAACAATTAATTTTCTTAGTTAGTTAGGTGTTTTATTTTTCTTTATAACAAATAAATGAGTTTTCTTAGAATATCTTTGGGTTTTGTTTTCTTAAAGTATACTTTCAAGGAAAAGTCTCGATCCACCCCTCATAATCAGGTGCGATTATCCCAAAAGCAGAATGGGATTAATCAACGCCCTGTCACCCTCTACCAGGAGTCCACCTGCAAAACATGAAAAAGATAGATTAGATCGTGGAACCGGGTTTTTGGGGATTGTTTTTATGATATTGTTTCAAAAGCTTCAGGGCTTTTAGGTCTGTCTCCCATACCCAGGACGCCTCAGCTAAGGGATACCCTTTCCACTTCACCAAATACTGAAGTCTACCCTTACGGACCCGGGAATCCAGCATTCCATATATTTCATTGTGATCGCTGTCTACGGGGCCTGGGAGTCTTGTGTCTACCTCACTTGTCACAGCTTTCAGTAAACTGCAATAGAAGACTGGATGGATCTTCCCCAAATACGGTGGCAACTTTAGGACTACTGTGACCGGATTGACCACTCTTTGACTCTGGAACGGGCCTAGATACTGAGGGCCCAGTTTCTTGCACGGGGTTTTTAGTTTTATGTATTTGGTGGAGAGATAAACTCGAACTCCCACTTGAAACGGTTTATGGTCGGCTCGTTTCTTGTCAGCTTGGGCCTTATATTCATCAACTGCTTTTATCTGTGGCCACACTTTACCTATACGATTACTCCATTCATTCGGAGATACGTGGCCCTTACTCTGGTTATCTAACTCGGGAATAGCCTTAAATTCCTTGCCAGTGACAATTTTGAAAGGAGTGGCTCCAGTACTTCGATGTATGGTATTGTTATATGCTATTTCAGCAAAGGGTAACAGGTCCAACCAATCGTTTTGTTGATAGGCCACGTAGCAATGCAAATAGTGCTCTACCATTGCATTTGCCCATTCCACTGCCGCATTTGTACTAGGATGGTAGGCCGTATGTAGTCCTTGGGTAGAGCCAATCAGATTTATGAAATTGCGCCAGAACCATGCCGTAAACTGAACTCCCCTATCCGAGATGATTCGTTGTGGAAAGCCATGCAGGCGATATATGTGTTGGATGAACATCTTTGAGAGTTTCTGGGCAAATGGTAACCAGTTACACTGAATGAAATGAGCCTGCTTGGAAAAAAGATCTATTATGGTCCAGATTACGGTATTTCCATTGCTTTCAGGGAGATCCACCATGGAGTCCCTAGCGATCTCCTCCCTAGGTCCCTTAGGATTAGACACAGACTGTAAGAGGCCCAAGGGCCGTCCAGTCCTTGGTTTAGTCGTTGCACACACTGAACATTCCTTCACATATTGTTTGATGTCCTTACGCATTTGTGGCCACCAAAACTGACGTCTCGTCAAATGTAACATTTTAAGGAGCCCGAAATGGCCGCCTAGCTTTGAGTCATGACATCGCCATAATACTGACCAGCGTAATGCCACCGGTATATAAATCCGAGACCCCATCCACGCGATCCCATTTTGGTGCATCAAAATTGATTTGTGTGCATTAAACCAAGAGTCCTTGGTTGTTTCGTGACGAAAGTCTGTTTGCCATACATGTTCCTTCATATGTAAGCAATCTTCGCCCGGGTCTTTAGGTATCATTGCCTGGACAACCTCCTCTCTTTTGCTACGAAACTGAGACATTTGCGATAGGGCGTCCGCTAGAAAGTTCTTTCCTCCAGGCACATATTTCAGGTCGAAGTTGAACTGCTGGAAATACTATGCCCAGCATACCTGCTTGGGGGATAGCTTCCTGGGAGTCTGGAGAGCCTGCAGGTTTTTATGGTCCGTCCACACCTCAAATTTTGTACCAATCCCCTCTAAAAGATGTCGCCAGGTCAGTAAAGCCCAGTGGACCACGAAGGCCTCTTTCTCCCAAATTGCCCAGCCTCTCTCAGTCAGTGCGAATTTTTGGGATGCATAGGCACAAGGATACAACACCCCATCCTCCGCCTTTTGTAGCAACACCGCACCCACGGCTACATCGCTGGCGTCCGCTTGTACAATGAACATGAGGTTTGGATCAGGGTGTTTGAGAACTGACTCCCGCAAGAACACTCTTCAACTGTTCGAAGGCTTGTTGGCACTCAATTGTCCACTTTAAATCTTGGCTGGGCTTCGCTTTCACCCCAGTATGTTTGGTGCATAACAGGTCTGTCAAAGGCAAGGCTACCTGGGCGAACGCTGGAATAAATTGTCTGTAAAAGTTGGCAAAGCCAAGGAAACTCTGTAGTTGTTTCCTTGTGGTGGGCGCTTGCCACTCCAGGACTGTTTTTACCTTATTTGGATCCATTTCCACTCCAGTTCCCGAAATGTGATATCCCAAATAGTCCAGTTGGGTCTGATGAAAGTCACATTTCAATAATTTTACAAAGAGCCATGCAGTCAAAAGTTTGCTCAGCACCTGACGCACCAGTTGCACATGCTCCTTCATCGTCTTAGTGTAGATTAAGATATCATCCAGGTATACCAACACTCCGCGATAAAGAAGCTCATGCAACACCTCGTTAATGACCTGCATGAACATGGCCGGGGAGCCTTGTAGTCCAAACGGCATCACTTTGAACTTAAAACTGCCCAACAGGCAGTTAAAGGTGGTTTTCCACTCATCGCCTTGTTTTATGCGTACCCGGTAGTAGGCTTCATGCAGGTCAAGTTTTGTGAAAATTCTTCCAGTAGACAGCACGGCCAGGAGCTCTTTGATTAGGGGCAGGGGATATAAGTATTCTACACAGACCGCATTCAAGCCCCGGAAGTCTACACAAAGATGTAAACCCCCATTTTTCTTTTTCTGGAAGTGCACAGGTGCAACCATCCGTGATCTGCTGGGTTCGATAAACCCTCTTGCCAGATTTTTGTCGCTGTAACAACGAAGTTCCTCCAATTCAGGTGGTGTCATGGTGTACATTCGGGGTTTCGGTAGTTTAGCCCCGGGTATCAACTCAATCGCACAGTCTGTTGTCCTGGGGGGGGGGCAACACCTCACTCCCCTCTTCATTAAACACCTTATTCAAATCTTTATACACTTCCAGGAACCCCCCTTGCCCTTCCCCCTGGTCCCTAGCTGGTTCAGTCTGTTCTTCAGGCTCTGGTTCTGGACCTATAACAAGTTGTAGTTTTCGATACCCTCCTTCCCACCATATGTGGGGTTTCCACCTGTCTAACCATGCCAACTGCAGTATAAGGGGTTTGACCATCCTTTCCACTATAATAAACCATATGGACTCTTTATGCTCTCCTATGAACAGAATAGAATTCTTTATTGGCCAAATATGATTTGACACACAAGGAATTCTCCTTTGACAGCATCTTTTCCTTTTTTAAATACTTCGATACAACAAGATTCAACTTTATTTTTTAATAGAGAACTTCAAATCCTATAGGGAATACACAAGCACTTCCATCATTCATTTTTTAAACAAATAATTGTCAAATAACAATTATGTAGCGGAAGAGCTCTCAACACTGCCAATTTACTGTAGGAAGAGTATGACATTTTCCATGGTCTCTATTAAAGCTTGAATTCTTCTTTTCCTCTGGTTAATGAAGCAAACCATGAGATATCACATTGTTCCAGCAAAACCAACTTACCCTTTAGGAGCAAGGTTGAATGTTGCTGATACAAATTCTGCCAAATTACCCAAACCTGCTTGGCAAATCAACCCTCCATGTTTCAAAGTTGTTCTAGATTTGGGGCAGCGTTGAAGGGGAATGTTTTGTGTTGATTTTCAATTGTTTCTTCCGAAACTTGTGTCTTTGCTTTGATTAGATATAGAAACCTTCTGCTCTGAGTAAATTAATGGCACTCCTGTCTGAGTACCAGTAAACCCTTACTTACCTTGTTCTTTGGTGCTGAATTTTGTGAATTGAGTTCTTCCTTTAATGTCTAATGCAGACTTGTCCATTAAACTAAAAACTGGTAATTTTTTGAGATGAAATGTTCTCTTTGAAGATATGATTTTTTTTACAAAAAAATTCTAAGTTTTCCCCCTGCAGTTATTAATATACGTATAATCATTAAAACCCAAGAAATGATAGGAACGAAAGGCTGTGAGATATCTCTGCTGTTAGTTCTGCCCCTAATTTTGGAATATAAATTTTTTGAAGTTAAAATTCAAATAAAGTAGAACATGAAGTAGAATAAGTTTATATGTTAATAAAATATTGGAAAAATTGGAATCAACTTATTGAAGGTCTCTGCACATCTACTGTGGTGTAAAGTGTGAATTCTGTTCAGTGTTGTCCATATTGCACAGGGCTGGTCAAATCCAGGTAGTTTTTCCAAAATGCAAGACAAACTTCAAGATTGTAAGGGGCAATTTTCTATCCAATATTGTTTCCACATATTGCATATCAGTGGTGGGTTTCAAAATTTTTTACTACCAGTTCTGTGGGTGTGGCTTGGTGGGCGTGGCATGGCTTGGTGGGCATGGCATGGCTTGGTGGGTGTGGCAGGGGAAGGATACTGTAAAATCTCCATTCCCACCCCACTCCAGGGGAAGGACACTGTAAAATCTCCATTCCCTTCCCAATCCAGGGGCAGATTACTATAAAATCCCCATTTCCTCCTGATCAGCTGGGACTTGGGAGGCAGAGAATAGACAGGGGCAGGGCAAGTCAGAATTTTTACTACCGGTTCTCCAAACTACTCAAAATTTCTGCTACTAGTTCTCCAGAACTGGTCAGAACTGGCTGAAACCCACCTCTGTTGCATATGTTAAAATCATACACAATAGTGTACTCTTTAATAATCCCCATACAAAATATTCAGTAACCTGTCTGCTAAGTGTTGGAAATGCAGTAAATCCCAGGTACCTACTACCCAGTGGTAAAATCCAATTTTTTTTACAACCGGTTCTGTGGGCGTGGTTTGGTGGGCATGGCAGGGGAAGGATATTGCAAAATCTCCATTCCCACCCCACCCTGGGGCCAGCTAGAGGTGGTATTTGCCGGTTCTCCAAACTGCTCAAAATTTCCGCTACCAGTTCTCCAGAACCTGTCAGAACCTGCTGGATTTCACCCCTGCTACTACCACATGTGGCGGACATATAGTAAAGCAAGAGAATATTGGGAGAAAATACAATACTGGCTGGAAATGATAAGTAAACAGAATATTGAGTTGAAACCAAAACCATGTCTCCTTGGTATATTACCGGAGGGCTATGATAAAGGGACCACATTTTTTTTTAATTTGATTTATATGCCGCCCTTGGCGAGATTCGAACCTGCAGTAATTGCAGGCAGCTGGTCTTAATAACAGGGTGCATTAGACCACTGTACTACCAAGGCTTAGTTTTACACATACTGACAACAGCAAGGGTCATATATGCTAAATATTGGGTAAATGTGAATACCCCACCAGAGGAGGCTGTAATTCAGAAAAAAAAATGACATTACCGAAATGGTTAGATTAACCTTTAAAATTAAAGTTCAGAATATTATATGATTTGGAATAAATTCTATGAATGGCTAGAAACAAGAGGTAGGAATTAGAGAGAAGTAAGATCATAAATGTTAGTAGTGAAAATAAGAAAATAAGAAGATAAATAATTACAATATTTTAATGTAAGAAGAAACTTAGCTAAAAGCGTTTTGGTTATATTATTACTATATCATTATTATTATTGGTAGCCTTGGTAGCACAGTGGTCTAAAGCACCCTGTTATTAAGACCAGCTGCCTGCAATTACTGCAGGTTCGAATTTCGCTAGGCTCAAGGTTGACTCAGCCTTCCATCCTTTCTAAGGTAGGTAAATTGAGGACCCAGTTTGTGGGGGCAACAAGCTGACTTTGTATAAAATATACAAAAGAATGAAGCCTATTGCTTAGTGCATTGTAAGCCGCCCTGAGTCTCTGGAGAAGGGCAGCATATAAATCAAATTTAAAAAATATTGTTATTAGCCTGTTTGTTAATGTTTAACACCACTCTTCTGTTTTTGGTTTTTTTATTTATAAATGGTATACCCTGACAATGTACTGTTTTTTTTTCAAAAAATAAATAAAAAAATAAAAAAAATAAAAAAAAGATAATAATTCCCATGCATTGAAACCAGGGGTGAAATCCAGCAGGTTCTGAGAGAATATTTATTATTACAGTTATTACAGAATAACAGAATTGGAAATGACCTAGGAGGACTTCTACTCCACTCTCCTGCACAAGCAAGGACCCCTATACATGGATGAAATCCAACAGGTTCTGACAGGTTCTGGAGAACTGATAGCAGAAATTTTGAACAGTTCAGAGAACCGGTAGCGGAAATTTTGAGTAGTTCAGAGAACCGGCAAATACCATCTCTGGCTGGCCCCAGAGCGGGGTGGGAATGGACATTTTGTAATATCCTTCCCCCGGGAGTGGGGAGGGAATGGGGATTTTGCAGTATCCTTTCCCTGGAATGGGATGGGAATGAAGATTTTGCAATATCCTTCCCCTGTCACACCCACCAAACCATGCCCACAGAACCGGTAGTAAAAAAAATTGGATTTCACCACTGATTGAAACCTAACATTTGCAGATTAGAAAGCCTTCCTCCCTCTCTCCCTTGCTATAAATTATACAGAATTATAGCTGGCCTTTAGGAAAACATTTTCTATTACAATGGTATTCAAAGTGGGGGGTGGGGGTGGGGAACTTTCCAGAATTTAGAGCTGGCATTCCTATGTAGAGTTACTGAGAATTCTAAGCAAATATACACAGAATTGCCCATTATATTCATCAGTATTCATAATGTCCCTGAAACAGAGTTTTAACTTTAAGCTCATACTTAACTGCTTTCCCTGAGGATGGTGTTTTACATTAGGGCAAGTTATTAATTAACATTCATCCTTCTGGTCATAAAATTTAGTTCTAGGGGATGATCATTTTACAGAAGCTATAAACATTTGCTGGAGTGTCGCTCACTTTTGTGGCATCGCCATTTCTGCAGAAAGGAATAAAATCTTTCATTCTTTGCAGAGATGAGAATAATTCCGCTATTAGTGCTGGCAGAAGCATCACATTGCCATACATTAACTCTGTGCAAACTTGTGCCTGAAGCTATGGATATATTTTATACGGAGCACTATATGAAGAGTATGTTATAGAAGAACAATGAACATACAAGAACAAAGCATTAAAGACTTAAGTACAGAAGACCAGCGGGAATTTAACACAAACATACAATTAAAATACAACTGTCTGGAACCCGCACTGCATATCGGACATACTGTAAATACAATCGAGAGAATCCAGAGATATTTTATGAGAAGAGTCCTCCATTCCTCTAACCGCAATAAAATTCCTTATACCACCAGACTCCAAATTTTGGGCTTAGACAACTTAGAACTACGCCGACTTCAGTCTGACCTAAGCATAGTACATAAAATTATCTGCCACAATGTCCTTCCTGTCAATGACTACTTCAGCTTCAACCACAACAATACACGAGCACACAATAGATACAAACTAGATATAAGTATAAACATGATTATAAATACAAGAAATACAAATCAATGGGGATAGTAGGACAGGGATGGTAGGCACATAGGTGTGCTTATGCACGTCCCTTATAGACCTCTTAGGAATGGAGTGAGGTCAACAGTAGACAGTCTAAGGTTAAAGTTTTGGGGGTTTGGGGAAGAAACCACAGAGTCAGGTAGTGCATTTGAGGCATTGACCACTCTGTTGCTGAAGTCGTATTTTCTGCAATCGAGTTTGGAGCGGTTTACTTTGAGTTTGTATCTATCCTTCTTTCTTCTTCCTCCTCCTCCTCTTGCACCTCTTTTCTTTTTTCTCCTCCTCCTCCTCTCCCTCTCCCTCTCCTCCTCCTTCTCCCTCTCTCTCCTTCTCCTCCTCCCCTTCTTCTTCTCCTTCTTCTTCTTCTTCTTCTTCTTCTTCTTCTTCTTCTTCTTCTTCTTCTTCTTCTTCTTCTTCTTCTTCTTCTTCTTCTTCTTCCTCCTCTCCTCCTCCTTCTTTCTTCTTTCTCATCCTCTTCCACCTCTTTTCTTCTTTCTCCTCATCTGTCTCCCTCTTCTTCTCCTTCTCCCTCTCTCTCCTTCTCCTCCTCATCCTCCTTCTACTTCCTTTTCTTCCTCCTCCTCTTCCTCCTCCTCCTCCGCTTCTTCTTCTTCCTCTTCCTCCTTCTCCTCCTCCTCCTCCTTCTCCTTCTCCTCCTCCTCCTCCCCTCCTCCTCCTCCTCCTCCTTTTCCCAAAGAATTCTCCATAGTTTCATCACTGATTTTCATGTTGAAAGTTGTGGACATATTCTGTGAACCACTTGGACTGCAGAATGGCATATTTTTCATAGCTGTTTATGTGTGCAAGCTACATCTTGCATTGTACTGAACGACTCGAAATTTAACGTTGCACATTTTAGTAGCGGTATGGGCTGTTTCTAGGTAACAGGTTATTTCCACATAATGTACTAATCAGCAGCGATCAACTTCCATTGGGTCGACCACTGTAATTAGGAGAGACTGGGTGCACACAAGTTAGGTCCTGAAGGAGCACCAGCTTCTGCAGCTAAGTTATTGAAATGGATAGCTCTGCATCCATGCATAAAAGCGAGCCTAAGAGATGATGTTGTAAACCTTTCCAAGAAGAGGTAAAAGCCCCAGCGTTTATCTCTTTATCAGAATGGAAGGGAATTTTCAGGTCTAGGTGGTGTGAAAATTAAAGGGATATAGAACTCAAAGACAAAAGTGAATCAACGTACTATGAAATCTGGAATAAGATTTTATAATTGGTTAGATAAGAGGAAGAATGCCAAAAACAAGGGACAACGAATGTCTGGAAATGTATATATCAATGTATATCAATATATCAATGTATATTGAATTTGTGAATGTAATATAGGTTTATTAAATACACACATAGTTGTTTAGGAAGTAAAATACTGCAAACTTGATATATAATGAAATAGGAGATATGTAAATTTGTATATAGATCAAGGAATAGATTACTTATTAACTTGATTTAGACACAAATGTTAGAAACCAGAGATGTTGAGCAATGTCCATTGTTTTACTTTTAAAACTAATAAAATATTTAAAATAAAAAAAAATCAAATTAAAGGGATACTAAGCAAGCATCATAGGGTAGACATTTTTGATCCTATAATAAAATTACTCTTTCCTCTATTATTAAGAGATTCAAAAAAAAAAAAAAAAAAAACCTGAAAAAGACCTTTGGGGGCAGTAAAAGAACATCAAAAAAGCAGCAAGAGGATACCAAATTTTCTCCCCAAGTAGAAATTCTAAATAAATTAACACACTATGGGTGATAGTGTGTCTGTTTGTGTGAGTCTATTAAGCGTGTCTGTTTGTGTGAGTCTATTAAGAAAGAAGTCTACTATTAATAAATCACGAGCCTTGATAGTACAGTGGTTTAATGCACCCTGTTATTAACACAGCTGCCTGCAATTTCTGCTGGTTCGAATCTCTCCAAGGCTCAAGGTTGACTCAGCCTTCCATCCTTTCTAAGGTAGGTGAAATGAGGACCCAGTTTGTGGGGGCAATAAGCTGACTTTGTATAAAATATACAAAAGAATGAAGGCTATTGCTTAACTCATTGTAAGCCGCCCTGAGTCTCCAGAGAAGGGCGGCATATAAATCAAATTAAAAAAAATGGGTTTTTTTTCCTTTTTAAGCATCCTCTTCTAGTGTATTCTTTAATTGAAAAGCCAAGGAATACACAAATGCAGAGGCATTTGTATATACATGTGCCATAGGTTCGCCATCACAGATATACAAGGATGTTAAGGATCTTGTTGTTGTGTTGCCAACCAGCAGAATGTAGAGCACAGAGAAACGTTGCTGAGAGCAATGAATAAGAGATGTGCAAACTGGTTTATCAAAAGTTTACTTTATAGTGAAAAAAAAAAAACAATCTCATAGTCTTTAAATCAATCCAAGTCTTTGCCAGTTAAATCAGTCCAGTGAAACAAAAACTCTTCTTACCACACAAACAGTAGTTGGGTAGAATAACAAACTCACTCTGGTTCACAAACCACGATGGTAGCAGATCCATCCAACGATGATAGCACAATGATAGCAACTCCACACACTATGGTAGTTTATCATCAACTGAATACTTGACAGTACCTTACTTAAATACGTTTACAACTAGTGATTATCTAATTACAGCAGGAGTCAGCATTACAATGAAGCAGCAGGAAAACTTTAAAGTCACACATATTCATATTAAAGTCACACATATATTGCCTGGACAACTTGTTAGGCTCAAACCATATCCTAACATTCTCCCCTTTGGACAGGGTAATATATACAGTTTAGATTCTTAATCCATAGCTTTCACAACACGCTTTAAGTTTGATAGCACCTTGCACTTTGGTAAAATTATCAGCAATATTGTCTTCCGACATACAATACTCCAACCAAGTCTGTACTTTATGATATTAGCCAAGATCATCTATAATCCAATAATATATCCATAACACCTACTTGGACAGGAAAATATGTGCATCTACCCAAATATCATGCAAATATAACTGTTGAAATATGTTCAAGTCAGACTCCTTTCTACATAATGCAAACCACCTTTTCAATCATAAACCACATGGGATTGTTGATTACAGCTGGATCAATGCATTGGTGCAGATTTACATGGTTAATTAAAGGTGTAAATCTCTGTTTTGCAGAAGCCCATCACAAATCCTAAAGCTTGTTAATTCCACTTAAATCCCCCCTTTTTGACTATCACTTCTTTCCAGCCACAGAAAATGCATTTTCGGTTCTATCTGGCAAGAGCGCAGTAGTCCTAAAAGGCAAAGAAGTTGTACACTTTGTCTGCAAGTTCCAGAAAGCTATACACAAACAAGGAGAATTCTTTTTTAGATTTCATTGGTATGTGCATTTTTTAAAATACGTTGTTCTGCACTTTCTTCCTTTATCTGTTTACCAGTAAACTTTTGGAGATAAGCTCTTTTTAGAGGCAGAAGATAATTGGAGAGTTGGGAGCTTGTAATATTTGGCAGGAAATCTTGCTATGTATACTGGAACACTTACTCTCGTTTTTAAGAAGCAAAAATAAATGTCAGATTGTGCTAAATCCCATGAATTCTTCCTTAGACATTAACCCATCAGAACTCACTGAGATATACTATGTCATAGTTTGTTTGTTTGTTTATCAGTATTACTCTAATTTATATAAAGCGGAAGAAATTTCACTGGCAAAAATGCTTTTAAAAGATAAATTTACCAAATACCGAACAAAACAAAAACAAGGATTGGCCTTATAACAATAAGGGAAGTTGGGGAAGTTATATAAAAAGGAGGAGGAGGAGGAGGAGGAGGAGGAGGAGGAGGAGGAGGAGGAGGAAGAGGAAAAAGGGAAGAGGAGGAGGAAAAGGAGGAGGAGAAGGAGAAGGAGAAAGGGAGGAGGAGAAGGAGAAGGAGAAAGGGAAGGGGAGGAGGAGGAGGCAGAAGAGGAGCAGGAGAAGGAGAAGGAGGAAGGAAAGGGAAGGGGGAGGAGAAGGAAGAGGAGGAGGAGAAAGGTAAGGGGAGGGGTAGGGGCAGAGAAGGAGAAAGGGAGAGGAAAGTGAGGAGGGGGAAGAAGAAGAGGAGGAGGAGAAGGAGAAAGGAGAGGAGGAGGAGAAGGAGAAGGAGAAAGGGAAGGGGAGGAGGAGAAGGGGAGGAGGAGCAGAGAAGGAAGAAGGGGAGGAGGAGGAGGAGGAGGAGGAGGAGGAGGAGGAGGAGGAGGAGGAGGAGGAGGAGGAGAAAGATGGTCTTTATTCATGAAGATCAATTTATTTATTTATTGGTTCGATTTATATGCCACCCTTCTCCGGAGACTCAGGGCGGCTTACAATGCATTAAGCAATAACCTTCATATTTTTGTATGTACCTGCTTAGTAAGGCTTTTGCCCCCCCCCTCCCAAAGCGGTGTTCTTTTTTATACAAAGTCATCTTATTGCCCCCACAATCCGGGTCCTCATTTTACCTACCTCGAAAGGATGGCAGGCTGAGTCAACCTTGAGCCTGGTGAGATTTGAACTCGCAGAAATTGCAGGCAGCTGGTGCTACTTAACAGCACTTTAGTCTGCTGCGCCACCAAGAACCTAAAAGACAGCTGAGAAACAATATTAGAAATGCATTGGATATTTTGGGGTACCTGGAACACCATAATGAAAAACAAGCCATGTTTTCCCTTGATCCGTAAAAGGCCTTTGACAATTTAAATTGGACTTTATTTTTATTTTAAGTTTTGAAATAATAGACTTTGGTGAGAATTTTCTCTGGTGAAGTAGAGAATTTGGTGAGATGGATAAAACTGATTTACAATACACCAAAGGCGCAGTTAATTGTGAATGAAGATTTTAACAAACCTTCTGAAATAGAGAAAGGAACATGACCAGCATGCCTCTTGTCCCCATTGCTATATATCTTGGCTTTGGAATAGTCCTTGATAGTCCTTGACTTACAACAGTTCGTTTAGTGACTATTTGAAGTTACAACACCACTGAAAAAGTGACTTATGGCCATTTTTCATACTTATGACTGTTCCAACAGAGGTGGTATTCAGCTGGTTTGTACTGATTCACCCGAACCGGTAGCAGAAATCGCGGGTGAGCTTGCCCACCTGCCCTGGCTCTATGCCATCCTATTTAGGCATGTTTTTGAGGCGGGGCACATTCATGGAAGGTGCGTGTGCCTGCAAAGCACATGCGCAGAAGGCTGGGCACATGCGTGGACGAGGCGCTCACATTTGCGAACCGGTAGGGAAAGTAAGTGAATACCATCCCTGTGGCCATGCAATCAAAATTCAGATGCTTGGCAACTGACTCATGACGGTTTATGACAGTTGCAGTGTTCCAGGGTCGTGTGATCCAGAGGTGGCATTCAGCAGGTTCTGACCAGTTTTAGCGATCCGGTAATGGAAATTCTGAGTAGTTCGGAGAACCGGTAGAAAAAATTCTGACTGGCCCCGCCCCCTTCTATTTTCTGCCTCCCGAGTTCCAGCTGATTGGGAGGAAATGGGGATTTTGCAGTATCCTTCCCCTGCCATGCCCACCAAGCCACGCCCACCAAGCCACACCCACAGAACCGGTAGTAAAAAAATTTGAAACCCACCACTGGTGTGATTTCTTCTGGTAAGTCAAGTCAACAGGGAAGACAAATTCACTTAACAACCATGTTACTCACTTAACAACTGCAGAGATTCACTGAGCAACTGTGTCAAGAAAAGTCGTACAATGAGGCAAAACTCACTTAACAAATGTCTCATTAGCAACAGAAATTTTGAGCTCAGTTATGATCATAAGTCAAGGACTACTAATTACTGGATAGAGATATAGTATAAGCCAGCATCTTTGTTTTCCTTTATGGTTTTGACTTTGCTAAAAAAAAAAAAAAATCTGCAATAAATATTATTCAATAAGTGTCACTTTATTTTATTAACTGCATCAAAATACTGATTTGGGTGATGAAATCAGCTAAAGGAGTTCACAAAGTTTATGGATCGCTTATTTTAGGATTATTATCCTAAACGCCTATTTGCTCAGTTATGTGCCAGTTCCTAACCAACATTTTTTTTTAATTTCAAAAAAATTAAGGAGCATAAGGTTTGGTTTTAGAGTGGTGTGGTGGCCTAGAGGTGGAGCTCTCGCCTCACAACCAGGAGGCTGTGAGTTCGATCCTAGGTAGAGGCAGATATTTCTCTCTCTGGGCACGATGAGAATACATCTCCTGAACAAAACTCTGCATTGGCGACAGGGAGGGCATCCGGCCAGTAAACACTCAGCTCCATTCAGTTGCCCAGACGCCACCCCACACAGCATTAGGGCAATATTTTTTCCCTACCAGTTCTGTGGGAGTGGCTTGGTGGGCGTGGCAGGGGAAGGATACACCAAAATCTCCATCCCCACTCCACTCCAGGGGAAGGATACTGCAAAATCTCCATTCCCTTCTCTCCTGGGGGAAGGATATTGCAAAATCTCCATTCCCACCGCACTCTGGTGCCATCCACAGGTGGTATTTGCTGGTTCTCCGAACTACACAAAATTTCCACCACTGGTTCTCCAGAACCTGTGAGAACCTGCTGGATTTCACCCCTGCATTATGGGGTCATTAAAAGATTATGACGATAAGGTTTGGTTTTACCTGTTAAAAATCTAAATTAGAAAGTTACAAAAATAAAATCCTGAAACAAAATAGTAGGATAGTGATGGCTAACCATCGCGTGCCAAAAGCAGGGGGAAGCACGGGGGGGTTGGGGGGTTGTCATGTGCATGTGTGCCCATACCCGTAATTCAATGCACCCCATCCCCCTGTGCATGCGTTCGCAACCACCTCGTGCTCCTCTCGCTTTTGGCACGCAATGGCACGTTGGGCCCGGTAGGCCCATTTTTCGCCCTCCCCAGGCTTCAAGAAAGCCTCTGGAGGCCAGAAATGGACTGTTTGCCAACTTCCTGTGGGACCGGAAGTCCTGTTTCTTGCCCTCTCTGGGCTCCAGATGCTTTCTAGGAGCCTGGGGAGGGTGAAAATGGGCCTTCTCCCCCCCCGCAGAGACCCTCAGGAGGCTGGAAAAGGCCTGTTTGCCAACTTCCGGTAGGCCCGGAAGGCCCGAAAATCAGATGCATGCCGGAGCTGAGCTAGGGCAAAGTTTGCATGCCCACTGATATGGCTTTGTGTGCCACCTGAGGCACACATGCCATAGGTTCGCCATCACAGTAGTAGGACATCACTTCCATTTTGTTGCCAAGATCATGACATGGCTATTTTACGTAGTCTGCAAGAGCTAAGCTTGATTCAAGAGCAACCTCTTGTAATATAGGTCGATGTAATGCGGTGTAAATTGACTTAGCATATAATAAAAAGTCTATTAATATTTTGAACTGTATCTTACCATCACTTGGCATTTCTGCAATTGTCTCAGCAGAGGAATTCTTAATAATGCTTTTTTGGTTGTTGGGTGTTTTTCTTTTGGAGAAGCATCTCCAAGCAATATTTCCCTGAAGGCAAATATTGTTCAATATCTTCAAGATAATCTATTGCTTCCAGTCCATATTTATGTTCATTGTTCGGCTAATTCTCTTGACATACGTTTTTTACTGTATTTTACAATTGCAATAAGCAATGTGTTGGGTTTCATTCGTGTTTTGATCTTTGGCTTTTTGTTATCAAGTGTGACAGATATATAATATAATTTATTTCCCTTTAGACCTCAACATTTTGCATACATCCTTGTATATGAGATTTGCTTGCTGAACAGACAGTAATATGAATGGACAAGAGGCAAATCAACTGGAAATGCAATTCCCTCACCATTAATAGTTTACTATTGACTCTTTTTTTATGACATCAAAGTAGATATTTACACAACCCTATCTCAAGCAAATTTGCATTTTCCCCCTGAATAATTTGCTCTGAGACCTCCAGAAACAAACTTTATAAGTGAAAGTTCCATGTGTTACTTTCCTATATTGAATTTTATTGCTTGGCAGATTTTTGATCAAGAGCTTCTAAACTGGATTTTTTAAACAATAGAATTTAATTCAAAGTTTTAAAGAAAACACAAAAACACCACCACAACAACTCAGGATAAGGTATTGCATATACGGCAGGGGTGAAATCCAGCAGGTTCTGACAGGTTCTGGAGAACCGGTAGCAGAAATTTAGAGTAGTTCAGAGAACCGGTAGTGGAAATTTTGAGTAGTTTGGAGAACCAGCAAATGCCACCTCTGGCTGGCCATAGAGTGAGTTTTTCCAATATCCTTCCCCCAGGAGTGGTGAAGGAATAGGGATTTTGCAGTATCCTTCCCCTGGAGTGGGGTGGGAATGGAGATTTTGCAGTATCCTTCCCCTGCCATGCCCACCAAGCCACACCCACAGAACCGGTAGTAATTGCATTGCACACCAGAACAACTAGACACAAGGACAGATTTTTTATCCTCCGTGCCATCACTCTGCTAAACAACTAATTGTCAGAATACTGTCAAACTATTTAGTAAGGCCATATTACTATTATTCTTTTCTTCTCATCTTTCCTATTACCTATGTCCTCCTACTTATGACTATAGCTTTTATGTTGCTTTATCTTTACGATTTATATTGTTTTATTTCGTTTCCTAGTATGATTTATGTTGATTGCTTATTTGGAATCCTATGACTATCACTGAGTGTTGTATCTTATGATTTCTGATGAATGTATTTTTACGATGACTGATTATGATTTATCCCTTATAGCTTTATGTATACTGAGAGCTTAAGCACCAGAGGCAAATTCCTTGTGTGTCCAATCACACTTGGCCAATAAAGAATTCTATTCTATAAGGACAACAAGAAAGAAAGAGAGAGAGAGAGAGAGAGAGAGAGGGAGAGAGGGAGAAAGAGAGAGAAAAGAGGAAATAAAATTGTGGAAAGAAATGCAAGTATGATTAAAAATTCTCTCTTATCCTATGTGAAGAAGGCACAGAAGAGGCTGTACTTCCTGAGAATGCTCAGGAAGATAAATCTATCTCAGCATCTACTTCTGTCCTACTATCACAGCACCATTGAGAGTGTCCTGACATACAGCATTCTTGCATGGTATGGGAGCAGCTCTGCAGTGGACAAGAAAGCTCTACAGAGAATCATTAAAACTGCCCAGAATATCATCGGGCTCTAGCTACCAGCCCTGGATAACATCTTCGAATCTCGCTGTTTGAGGAAGTTGCGTAACATTCTCAGAGACTCTTCCCATCCTGCTTGCAATCTTTTTGGACTGTTGCCTTCTGGCAGAAGATACAGGACAATTAAAACTCGGACCACACGTTTTCCGAAAAGTTTTTATCCCAGAGCTATAATTGCACTCAGCAATGAACTCAAGGGCCACCATCAGTGAGTTGTTGGACAATATTACTTGGTCTGTTGTGTGGATGTTTGGGTGGTTTAGGGGTGGGGAATTGTGGTGGGTGGGAGTGTGTTTGGGGATTGTTATGTGTGTTGGACCTGGTCTTTGGGTGTTAAGTGAATTTCGTTATATGGATAAACTGTGTATACACGTACAATGACAATAAAGTTATTATTATTATTACAAAAAAAACATCAGTATTTTTGATTATCTTTTACCACTAATTGTCAAGTGCATTTTTTTTCTGATTCATGCAAAAAGTTCAACAAATGAAAGTAGATGTTGTATTTTCTCTAGTCAAAGAGGTTAATTTAGCCATCTTTGCAAATTCCCACACCTTCCCCACATTCCGCAAGATTATTTGATGCTGTAAATTGAAAAGGTTCGACATTATCCACTATAGAGGATTGGCTCTGAGGGAATGAGCAAATGCAGAGATGATTAGATAGATAGATAGATAGATAGATAGATAGATAGATAGATAGATAGATAGATAGAGATATAGAAACTGAAATTGACATTTATTCAGTCCAGCAGTATCAAACAACAAAATAAGCGATTAAAAAACAGGAAACACATCCCGGATTAAGAAAGAGAAGCAGGCGTAACTACATAGCAGCAACTACAAAACAAATTAAATGTGGTACATGTCAGGGTTCCGACAGATGCCCTAATTAAATCATGAGCCTTGAGCCAAGCTTCAAAAAAAATCCAGTTATTTATTATTTATTATAACTTCATGTCGGCACGTTCCAAGTGAAGCCAATTCTGACCCCATGTAATTTATGCCACAATCATGATTCTCTCCCCCCCCCCCCCCAGGGTGTATCATCAATCGCATTCACCAATGGAGCAATTTTGCAGGTTGTAAAGATCACTCCCTTCCGGCCACTGTGGCTCACCCTGGGAGACAGCCTTGAGAGAGATATGTCTGGAATGCGCTTCTGTTTTTAGCTGCCGTGCTACTTCATCGGTTTCCCATCCGCTTTGCCTATGGCAACTCGAGAGAAGGCCAGGGATGCTTTGCGAGTTGACAGTACATTTCAAACACCCCACAACAACAATCCACCTATCTAACATTAATAAAATGAATACAATAAAAGTATACATCAAAATAGATGTTCCCTAAAAATGATTTAGTAAATAATTAAGCAAAGTATTAATACGAATAATATAAAAATAAATTGTATGTTTTTTTTCCCTGAGTTGCTTATCCATTAGCAAATTCAGCCTGTGACAAAAATCGTTCTACATAAATGATAAAAAAAAATATTATCTATTTGAGATTCCTCAAGAAAACTCCAAGTTGTTTTGAACTTCCAGTTTCATTCTTGGTGTGGGATTGTTTGACAATTTCTCAATTAAACAATAATGCTATAATATATTGAAGCTGCTTTTGAAGACAGATTAGAATCTTAAATTAATGTAGATCGCAGTTTACAAATCAGGATGCACATTGCATAGGATTATGCATATTATGAGAATTTTTAAGTAACTTTATTCACTGCCAATCAGTGGTGGGTTGCCCCCGGTTCGGACTGGTTTGCAAGAACCGGTAGTAAAACCGGCGGGAATCCCTGCCCACCACCCCGGATGTCATTCCTTTCATTGTTTATGGATATCAGTCTGTACCGATAAAGCATCTTCTAACCATCATCATCAGGGGTGGGTTCTACTTATCTTTACTACCGGTTCACAACGGGGCCATGCGTGCATAGTTGCTTCGCTTGCTTATGTGCAGTCTCTTCTGCACATGCGCAGAAGCTTTTTGATGATGTCAATGTCAGTGGGCGGAGCTTCCTGCCAGTTTTACTACTGGTTCTATAGAACCGGTGTGAACCTGGGGCAACCCACCACTGATCATCATCAAGGTTTGGAGTCTTTTATTTCAGAACCCGACAATCATAGCTGAGGCCATCTTGAAGGCTTCAGGGATGCCACACAACAGAGGGAGGGGAGAAATAGTTAGATAGGGTTGGATGGGGACACCAACTCTGTTATTCTGTTATTCCCTTTGTTGGATGAACTGATAAGTGATAAATTTTTGTACCCCTATTGCTGTTGTGGCCTGTCAGCGGCCTGTGCAGCTAGTAGCTGATTCCGACAGTGAGGAGGCTGGTGTGGCGCTGTGCCAGCAGCCTGTGCAGCTGGCACTCGAGTCAGATAATGAGGAGGCTGGAGAAGATGTGGTGCCAGAGGCAGGGATTCAGCCAGGGCCTTCAGAACCTCCAGAAGCTCCCTTAAGTGAAGAGGATGAAGAGGAGGAGCCTCTTCTCAATGCACGGGTGCGCAGAGCTGCCAAAAGGCAGGAGTGGCTCCTCAGGAGGAGGTCTCCTCGAGAGTAAGGCTTGGGGCTAATTGGCCACTCCCTTAGCCTATTTAAGGAAGAACGCCGACTGAAGCAATTTGCAGGAAACACCTTTGTTCACATACCTTCGTGTCTTGTCTTGCTTATCTTATCAGCTTCCTGCAAATTGCTTCTGGGCATTCTGCCAACCACAGTAAGAGTTCAGTATTATTCTTTGAATTCTTGGTGGCTGTTAATGCAGTTAATTAACAGCCGTTGTTGTAAAAAATTGGTTTATTTAGTAAACTAAGGTTTGAACGGACTTTGTGTGTGCTGTGTTCTTTGGGGTCCATAGCTCGGGCAAAACAATTGCAACAATTACATTTTTAGAAGTGCCTATGGAGATTCTCAGTCATCCAGGTCATGGTGTTTCAAGAGGCAACTGGACTTTCCCAAAGGACTTCTCATCCAAAAAGCTTCTTCAGCTCTGATTGCATGATGGGGAATGGAAAAACTTTATTATTTATTTCATTAAAATCCTTCCATTCGTCACCAAGAAGCAAAACTAAAGAAACTTCTTGGATGAGACATGAAATGTCTTCAAAGAAAAAAAAAACAAGAAAATCCAGTTGTCTCTTGAAAAAGAACCAGTGAATAAAGAATTGTGTGAATGATGGCACCAGGAAAAGAAGAAAGGAAAGAGAGGAAGAGGATGACCAGCAGCTAGGTGTATGGACTTGGATACAGCAATGATGGTTACCTTGTCATTGGACATGTCTATGGAGATTCTCACTCATCCAGGTTCTGGTTATTCCAAAGGTGCTTTTTCAAGAGGCAGCGGGATTTTCTTGGGTTTTTTTTTTTTTTTTTATTGAAAAAGTTTTCAAATACAAGTTTTTCCCCCTTCCCCCCCCCCTCTTCCCTAACCCACCCTTTCCACCCAACCCCCCCTGTGACTTCTTCACAACAGTAGGCTATTTCATAACTAGTTACATACATAATATCTTCCCTTTCCCTTAATCCCTTCTCGGAATACTGACCCTTAACTTGTTAATCTTATAACTCCCATTTTTACGGTAATCTGCCCTTTTTCTCCTCCCCTATACTTATTAAGTATTATTACAAATTAACCTTTAATCTTTTATATATATTAATATAACATTTTAAATCGGCCTTCTCCCTGCAACCAAATTTATTCAATTCTGTCCACTTCCTCCACTCCTCTAAATATATGACTTGAAATCAGACAATACAATTCTAAATATAATCCACTACCCACTTTACTAGAATATACACATATCTATATATGCATCCCATTTTATAACAATCAGTAAACTAACCTCTTTCAGCCCTTCAATTCCTACAAAATCATGCAATACGATTCTAAATATAATCAACTGCCCACTTTACTAAGATATACACATATCTATATATGCATTTCATTATGTAAAAAGAGAAAAGACAATAACTTTAAGTTTATGATCCATATAATATCTTCTTTGATGTCTTTCCACTAGATTGTTAAATCCATCACCCATAATAGGGTAAAATAACATGCTGGTGCAACAGTTTGTTCAAAATCTTCAGTCATCTTCTGCCCCCATCAGTAGTAGATATCCTCACACCTGTATAAAAGTAAAAACAACCACCCGAGTGACATTATAATTATGAATATATCCGTATGGTTATAGTTGTGGTATTCATCAGGATTGTTAATTCCCGTCATCCTACTGAGTAACATCCAGATCTTCTGCATGCCCCGGCAAAACTCTCCTGCCTTATAACTCAAAATAGTTATAATATATTTCCAAGAGAAAAAAAAGTAAATAAGAAAAAATTAGATGATTCAAATCCAACAAAGTGAGGCTCTTTCCACTTCCCAAAATCATGGCCTTGCAGAGATCTGCCACAATCCTCAGGATAGTATCAGACAATTGTTCGCCACCACTGTCTTTTCTAATATTCATTCATTTTTTAAAGCGCCTGGCTTCACTGTTGCTTAGTTTGGAAATTGCTGTTTCTATAAGATCTGTTTCTTTTCTTTTTCTTTTTCGGGTTGAATTTCCATCCTCTTTTCTTGCTTACCAATTGTATATTTGCTGGTTGATTTTCATTCTGCTTTGTGGATTGTTCTTGTTGGGTTAATTTTATCATCTCATCTTTCTTCTCCATCACTTGTATATCAACTGGTTGATTTGCGCACTTGTCTGTGACTTGATGATTCATCACCTTGGGTTCGGATGACACTGCTCTCTTATTTATAAACAGTCCAGCTGGGGTCTCCAAGGAGTCCAAAGACAATTTATCCATCACAGCCTCTGTAATTTGATGTTTTCCTTTTATTTCCAACTCCTTTTGCTTATCCTGTATTATGCCTAAAGGTGTTAAATTCATTTTTAGAATTTTTTGATAAAAATCTTCCGCTTTTTCGACAGTGTGCAATTGATATCTTACGCCTTGATATCTCAATATTAAACCAACTGGGATGTCCCACCTGAATAGGATATTTCTTTTTTTTAATTCAGTCACTAAAAAGCCAAATTTCTTCCTCTCCATTAACATCTTGGGCGGGAGCTCCTTGAAAATCCAAATCTTTCTTCCATGAAATTGCAAATTGGAATTAAAAGAGTTCTGCACAATATTATTCCTAATTTCTTTATCTGTAAAATAGATCACCACATCTCTAGGCAGTTGCCTTTGCTTTGCCCACCAGGATTTTATTCTATAAATTCTATCAATCCTGCAATACACTTCATCAGGTTGAACCTTTAAGATCCCAGCCAGAATTTCAGAAGATACTTTCCTTAAATCATCTCTATTATTTTCCTGCAGACCTCTCAATCTAATTGCATATTCTGTAAAATTATATTGAATCATTAAAACTTCTCTTTCAATCCTCTGTTGTACATTTTCCTCATTACCAATCTTTTGGTCAGTCTCCATTTTAGATTTGTCTTCCAAGCTATTATCCTGAATGTTTATCAAATCCTTTTTAATTTTTTGAGTCATGTCATCCAAATTCTCCTCGATTTCCTTCATTTTAGTCTCTAATAATTCAGTCTTTGCCTCCATCCGAATCAGAAAGCCTGATAAACCATTAGCAACTTTTGAAATCTTTTTATTCAAGAAGTCAGACTCTGATTTCACCAATTCACCAATTTCTTTAATTTCCTGCTTAAATTTTTCAAGTTGCTGATTCACAATCTCATCCCTTCTTACAATCTCTTCAAGGATAAATTCTAATATATTAAAATCGGGTTTCTGACGCTGGAGAGTTTAAATTTGTTGGCGCAATTTCTTAAGGGGGGAAATTCCCCCCCCCCTGTTTGTCCAGCTGCATAAATCCTGATGCCATTTCCCACACAGACAAGATTTAGCAAAAATAAGAGAAGAAATAGAAAACAAAAAGACTTTCCCTCATTAAAAAAAAACTTCTGAGCAGCACAGGAGCGAGGTTTCTCTAGAAATGTAGCCAATGATATTTATTCCGCTACATTGTAATAATGAAAAACGGAAGGACTTTCCCTTTTAGCCCTTCTCCAGCCACAGCAGACGCCATTTTAGAAGGCTCTTTTTCCCTCTTTTCCTCTGCTCTTTTCTTTTAAATAGTTTTTGAAAGGGTGAGATACTTGCGGTTCAGTATTAAGGGTCCAGTTCTTCATTTCTTTAATTATTCTTTTAGATTCACAGGCTTGCTCTTGACGCCTGGCTCTGCATAGGCAGAGGTCTCCCAAAGCCCGGAGCAGCGGCAGGGGATATGGGGCTTCTCATCCGCTCCGTCCCAAAAGTTAAAAAAAAAACTTTTGGGACTCTGCGGGGAGTTCTACCCACCCCTGCCGGCTCTCTCTCCGTTTCCTCTTGGAAACGGAGTTTTTTCGAGCCGCCATCCGCTGTAACGGCGGCTCTATACAGGCAGAGGGAGCTGACGATCCCAAAGGAACGTCTGGCGGCGGCCAGCAGCAAACCGGAAGTCCTTTCTTGGTTTTTTTTCTTTTAAAAAAAGACATTTCATTTCTCATTCAAGAAGTTTCTTCAGTTTCACTTCTTGGTGAGAAGCAAAATGTCTTCAAAGAAAAACAATAAAGTCCAGTTGCCTCTTGAAAAAGCACCTTTGGGACAACCAGGACCTGGATGACCGAGAATCTCCATAGTCATTTATTCATTGCTAATTTGCTCCTAGTCCCAATTCCTAATTATATATTTGTTGTTAAAGTCCTTGTTAAATGGCTTTGGGTTTCAATGTCTTTCAGTGACCAAACAATTTGCTAAAATCTTCTGTTGATAAATAGCCTCCCTTTATTTCTTTGTCGGTGAAATATAAATTTCCTGAATAAGAGAAAATTCATTCAGTTATGAGATAAAGGGTATTGTCTACAGTGATGTCCCAGCTAAAGATATTCTCTGCTAATATTGTATTTTACAGCATCTGTCTGATGTTGAATGCCATCTGCATTCTGAATTAATTGTATCTAAATTGTCACTTATTTCTAAAACCATGTTTTGAAGTGAAGCTACAGCTCTTGTTTTTTGTTTGTTTTTTTCAGTTTTGATTGATGAGTGTTGATCCTGATTCATACGAACATATATAAACAGCCTTGACTAATTTCAAAGAAACTGAACAGGATGGGATCTCTTTAAGGCCCAAAACTATTAAGATAGACAGAGAAGTGTTAAAACACACAGAGACATACACTGACACTGGTGGTGGGTTGCTACCAGTTTTCACCGGATCGTGCGAACCAGTAGCGGCAACGGCGGGAGGTTCCGCCCATCCGCCCGGAAGCTTCTGCGCATGTGCAGAAATGTTGCATGCGTGCATAAGTGAACCAGTAGCGACGGGTTTTGAAACCTGCCCCTGACTGACCCATACCCAGAGGGGAAAAAAGAGGGAAAGAGGAAGAGAGGGAAAGAGGCAGGGGGAGAGGAGGAGGGGGAGAGACAGAGACAGAGAGAAACATAGAGAGAGAGAGAAACAGAGAAAGAGAGACAGAGAGACAGAGAGACAGAGAGAGACAGAGAGACAGACACACAGAGAAACAGAGAGACACACAGAGAGAGAGACAGACAGAGGCACAAGAGAGAGAAAGAGAGAGACAGACAGACAGAGACAGAGACAAAGAGACAGAGAGAGACACACAGAGAAACAGAGAGAGAGAGAAGAGAGAGAGAGACAAAGAGACAGAGAGAGACACAAGAGAGAGAGACAGAGAAAGAGAAAGACAGAGAGCCAGACATGCAGAGAAACAGAGAGAGAGAGAGAGAGAGACAGAGACAGAGAGAGAGAGACAGAAGAGAGAGAGACAGAGACAGAGAAAGACAGAGAGACAGACACACAGAGAAACAGAGACGGAGAGACACATAGAGAGAGATAGACAGAGAGAGACACAAGAGAGAGAAAGAGATAGAGAGACAGATAGAGAGACAGACAGAGACAGAGACAAAGAGAGACAGAGACACACACAGAGAGAAAGAAAAATCCACAGCAAAAACAACTTTCATATCACCAAGGAAACAACATAACTATTTAAGTATAATCATTACCAAAGGTCTTGACTCAAGGAAGACTGAGTCACCATTACCATTTCAATAAATAAATAAAACAAATTTTGCTCATGTCAAGTTTGGCTTCATCTTGTTCATCAAAGTCTTTCACCTTCACTGGATTGTTCTGACCCATGACCCATGAATCATTTTTGAGAATATGAACAAAATTGGAAATTTATCTCCCTTTCCCTGCTTGACTAATAGCTGAATCTGTTCAAAAATTTCAGTACAAAGGACAAAAGTTTCATTTTAGTGCTTGGAGTGAAGGGTTCTAAATTGCTGAGTTTCGTATACTCTGATGCAATGGGTCTTTGAGCCATTTCTTTTTTCTAGACATTTACATTTGTTTATTTGAAGCCAAACTTCTGTGAAGCAATGAGTCCAACACATCTCCTTCTCCTTCTCCTTCTCCTTCTCCTTCTCCTTCTCCTTCTCCTTCTCCTTCCCCTTCCCCTTCTCCTTCTCCTTCTCCTTCTCCTTCTCCTTCTCCTTCTCCTTCTCCTTCTCCTTCTCCTTCCCCTTCCCCTTCCCCTTCCCCTTCTCCTTCCCCTTCTCCTTCTCCTTCTCCTTCTCCTCCTTCTTCATTATTATTTTTACTATCTGGATACCCGTGCTTCACTACAAAACTATGTGATGGGGCTTGATAAATTGACACAGCTTGAAACTTAGTGAGTAATTACAATCGGCCTCTCCTATCCCCTTCTCTCCCTCAGGCTTGCCCCACTTACTGGGTTGCTTCTGACTAATACGTTTCTTTTGTCAGCTCCATAGATTTTCAATTGGGTTAAGGTAAAGGTAAAAGTTCCCCTTGCACATATGCAAGGGGAACTCTAGGGGTCAGTGCTCATCTCTGTTTCAAAGCCAAAGAGCCAGTGCTGTCCGAAGACGTCTCCGTGGTCATGTGGCATGACTCAATGCCAAAGGCGCATGGAACGCTGTTACCTTCCTACCAAAGGTGGTCCCTATTTTTCTATTTGCATTTTTTACGTGCTTTCAAACTGCTAGGTTGGCGGAAGCTGGGACAAGTAACGGGAGCTCACACCGCTACGCAACACTAGGGATTCGAACCGCTGAACTGCTGACCTTTCGATCGACAAGCTCAGCGTCTTAGCCACTGAGCCACCAGGTCCCCTACTCAATTGGGTTAAGGTCCGGGCTATTCCCAGGCCATTCCAGCAGTGGAATATGATTATCTTGAAACCACCCCCCCCCCCAAAAAAAGTGGTGTTATTAGCCATCAAACCTCAAAAATACACTTCCCCACCCCCCCAAAAGGTTTCCACAATTTTGGCCACTACTGTATAACATGGAAGTTTAATATACTAATTATTAAAATGGCATGTTGTATCATGTAAATTAAACATAATCTACTAATATACATTAATAGACAATCCTCGAAGGAGTATTAATCTTGATTGATGGCTTCTTTGAGAATTTTCATTTCCTTATTGAAACGGTTTCAATAACATCAGAACAAATGCATCCTCTACAGGTAGTCCTTGACTTACAATAGCTCATTTAGGTACACTGAAAAACATGACTTGTGAGCATTTATCACACTTACAATCCATACAACAAGAGCACAATTTACCTAACGTTACACATTCTAACAGCAGCAAGATTAGCTTTTGCACAAAAATGGAAAAACGAAGAGACCTCTGCAGAAGAAAAAGCATTAGCTAAGATATTAATTTGTGCGGAGATGGACAGACTGACCTTGGAACTTATAGATAAGAATGAATCAGAGTATTATGAAATCTGAAACACATTTTATTATTGGCTGGAAAGGAGGAGAAATGCTGGGATATAGGACCATTGACGAGTAAAATGTTTGGAAGTTTTTATGCTAATTTGTTATGATTGATACGACCGAATTAGATATCGAAATAATCTATATCGATGAAAGAATATACGTACTTGAAATGTGATAATTAGTGTAAATAAGTGTATTATTTATATGACAAAATTTGATGAAAATGTTTAAACTGGAGATGTCCATTGTTTTTAATTTGTATAATAAATAAAAAACTTTTTTAAAAAAAAACCTTGTAGAATCACCTGGTTGAGTCACATGATCAAAATTCAGAAGAAAGGAAAGAGGAGAGGAAGAAAGGAAAGAGGAATAAGAGTAGGAGGGAAGGTTAGATAGAGGGGAGGAAAGTAGGAGGGGAAGAAAGGAAGGGGAAGTAGAGAAGGAATAGGAGAGGAGGGAAGAAGAAGGTAGGAAGAACAAAAGAAGAGAGGGAGAGGAAGACAAAGAGAAGAAAGATTGCGGTAAAAAAAAAAAAAACATGAAATGGAAGAAAGGCATCCCCGAACATGTTTAAATATATTAAGATAAAGATTGAATTAATAAGAAATAAAATTAAGGAGAATGTATATGATTAAGAATAGAAAAAGTAGAATTTGAGGATGAAAGAAGATCTCCCCCCGGAGATACGGAGGATCCCGGATCTGCGCACCTTCCGCCGTGCGCTCAAAACGTTTTTATTCCATCAAGCTGGCCTGGCCTAAATCTTCTCCTTTTTAAAATTTTAAAATTTTAAATTTAAATTTTAAACATGAATTTGATATTATGGGATATTTTTAAAATTTAGCCAAACTGTTTAATCTGTTTTAACCTATTTTAAATTTTGTATTTTCTGTGTTTTTATCTTTTGGCTGTTCACCGCCCTGAGTCCTTCGGGAGAAGGGCGGTATAGAAATCTAATAAAACATAAAACATAAACATAAACATACTGTTTAGAAAAATAAGAATAGAAAAAATAAGATTTGATTAATAAATATGGAAAAAGAACACTTTGACAGAAATTGTAACTAAGTAAAATATATTTGGATATGATGGATTATATATAATATGTTATGATATGGTCAATACTCTATTTCAAAAAATATGTGGGTGTGTATTGGGGCTGGGGAAACCAATAAAACTCGTCAAAAAAAAAAAAAAAATCAGCCATGTGGCAACTGAATTATATTTAGGACAGTTGCAGTTTCCTGAGATCATGTGATCAATTTGGCAAAAAAAAAAATTCTTTTTAATTTTTTTTATTGTTTTCATTGTTTTACATTTTGGAATTGTAAGACACCCATTTCACTGAAATGGGTGGCTATAAAAAATGAATAAATTAAACAAAATAAGTTAAACGTAAACAAATCTTCTCTGTCCTTCCTGGGTTTATATATATATATATATATATATATATATATATGTAGGTCTTTGGTTATTCGGGTCTTCTCCCACGTAAAATTGGAAGTGTCTTGGCGACGTTTCGACGAAGTCTCATTCGTCATCTTCAGGCTGGTGTTCTCGGCTTCGTGCTTCCAGGAGCAATGTGAGATTGCAGCTGTCTCTTCCTTTTAACTGCTAGTGGGGGTGTGAGCTGATTGTGTTCTGTTTGGGTGGGGGCTTGGTTGTGCTCAGCTTAGTCTGAGTTGCAGGGGGATTTGAGCTGGTGAGCTGCATTGTTGTTGTTTGGCTTCGTGTTTGTGGCCGTGCGAGCTCTTCATGGTGGGTGTCAGTCTGCTTCATGTATGGATTGGAGAGGTTTAAAGTGGCTAATGATGCAGCTGCGGTCTGGCTTCTGGTCCTTGGTCGTGGCTCATTATCAGTGTGGGTTTGAGTCTGCTTTCTGTGTGGATGTGTGGTGGTGACATCCTGTGTGGCTCTCGTGAGTGTGGGTCTGGTGTCATTCGTCGTGTTAGGGACCCGTTTGTCAATAAGGGCGGGTTTCCAAATGGCTGGTAGGCGGGAGGTATCGTCTCGTTTGTTCATGCTGTGTGGGCGTTTTTCTATCTCGATGGCTTCTCTGATTATTCTGTTGTTAAAGTGTTCAGTTTTGGCGATAGTTCTGGTCTTTTTAAAGTCAATATCATGTCCTGTGGCTTTAAGGTGTTGGACCAGGGAAGAAGTTGGTTCTTCTTTTCTGACTGAATTCTTGTGTTCTTCTATGCGTGCACTTATTCGTCTGTTGGTTTGTCCGATGTATGTGGTGGGGCAGGCGGTGCATGGGATTTCATATACTCCTTGATTTTCTAAATCAATTTTGTCTTTGGGGTTCCTTAGGATGGTGGATATTTTTCGGTTTGTGCAGAATGCTGTCTTGATGTTATGTTTGTGGAGGATTTTGCTTATTCTGTCTGTGGTGCCTTTTATGTATGGGAGGAGGGCTTTGCCGTTTTCTTGTTCTGTGTCTTGGATTTTAGTGGGGGTTTCTTTTTGGATTAGGTTGGTGATCTTATTTCTTTGGAATCCATTGGATGTTAGTACGTTAGTGAGGGTGTGTAGTTCGGTTTTTAGGTGTTGTTCGTCAGCTAAGCGTTTTGTTCTGGAAATGAGTGTCTTGGCTACAGAGTTGATCTGGGCAGGGTGGTGGTGTGAGAGTGCGTGCAGATAGCGGTTTGTGTGTGTTTTCTTCTGGTAGATAGTGTGTCCTAGGGAGCCATTGGATTTTCTGTAGACTAAGACATCCAGGAAGGGAAGTTGGTTGTTCGCTTCTGTTTCCATGGTGAACTGTATTTTGGGGTGTAGGCTGTTGAGGTGTGTGAGGAAGTTGTCCAGTTTTTCTTTACCATGTGGCCAGATTATGAAGGTGTCGTCCACATATCTGAGCCAGAGTTTGGGTTTATGATCAGATTTTTCTAGAGCTTGGGTTTCAAAGTATTCCATATAGAGGTTGGCAATGACAGGTGAGAGGGGTGATCCCATGGGTGCTCCTTCTGTTTGTTTGTATTTCTGTCCATTATAGATGAAGTATGTGTTGGATAGGCAGTGGTTGGTCAGATCTAAGATGTGCTTGGGGGGTTTATATTTGTTTTGAATAACTGTCAAGGCTTCTTTGATTGGTACTTGGGTGAAGAGGGATATGACATCAAAGCTCACGAGTAGGTCACTGGGCTGTAAGTTTTGTTGCTTTATGATGTCTATGAACTGGAATGAGTTTTTTACGTATGAGGTGATGGATTCTGCATAGGACTGTAGTTGTTTGGCGAGAAATTTGGCTAGGTTTTGTAGAGGTGAGCCTATGGAGCTGACTATGGGTCTAAGTGGGGTTCCTTCTTTGTGTATCTTGGGGAGACCATAAAGCTTAGGGCATCTGGATGATTTCTCTCTGGGTATGATTCTTTGCTGAATCTCTTCGCTGATGGGGGAGGCTTTTATTTTGGATCTGGTGGTTTTTTCCAGGTAGGTGGTGGGGTCTGTGTTTAGGGGTTTGTATATGGAGTCTTGGAGTAGGTTGTTTAATTTGGTTTGGTAGTCAGATGAGTTCATAACCACCGTGGCATTGCCCTTGTCTGCTGGTAGGATTATTATGCTGGTGTCTTCTTTCAGGTTAAGTAGTGCTGTCTGTTCCTCTTTGGGTAAGTTACTTTTGGGTGGCTTGCTGGTGCAGAGGATGTTGGTGATTTCGAGTCTGATTCTGTTCGCATCGTCGGGGTTGATTTTGGTCAGGCTGGTTTCAACTCCGCATATAATGGTTTCGGTGGGGATGCTTTTGGGAGCGACTGCAAAGTTGAATCCTTTGGAAAGGACATTGGTTTCGGCTTTGGTGAGGATCCTATCTGAGATGTTATGCACTGTTTGTTTCATGTGTGGCTGTGAGGGTGGAGGGGATTGTTTCTGGCGTTCTTGTAGTCTTCGGAATTTGTTGGTGTGTGTGTCTGTCTTGAGGGTGGTCTGTGTTTCGGCTCTCCAGACGGCAAGTTGTTTGGATTTGTCCCAAAGTGCGGGGTGGATCTTGTTGCTGAGTTTGAGGTGAAGTGTGAGGAGATCTTTGTTGATTCGGTCTAGGAGGAATCTTTTTCTGTGGAGTTCATTTCTGATTAGGGCTAGTTCTGTTCTTTTCAGAATGCGTTTGGTGGCTGCAGAGTTGGAGTGGAATTTCAGTTGGAAGACTGTGGGGATTAAATTTTGATCTCGGCAGTTGCGTAGGAATGCAAGGTCACATAAAATGGAAGCTCTTTGGACTTCGAGTTTTTCATAGGTCCTGGTCAGATGGTGGATATCCTCCCCGTAGAGGTGCGATATTTGTTTTCTCAGGTTTTCGCGGGTGTTTGTATGTAGGTCTTTGGTTATTCGGGTCTTCTCCCACGTAAAATTGGAAGTGTCTTGGCGACGTTTCGACGAAGTCTCATTCGTCATCTTCAGGCTGGTGTTCTCGGCTCCCAAAAGCATCCCCACCGAAACCATTATATGCGGAGTTGAAACCAGCCTGACCAAAATCAACCCCGACGATGCGAACAGAATCAGACTCGAAATCACCAACATCCTCTGCACCAGCAAGCCACCCAAAAGTAACTTACCCAAAGAGGAACAGACAGCACTACTTAACCTGAAAGAAGACACCAGCATAATAATCCTACCAGCAGACAAGGGCAATGCCACGGTGGTTATGAACTCATCTGACTACCAAACCAAATTAAACAACCTACTCCAAGACTCCATATACAAACCCCTAAACACAGACCCCACCACCTACCTGGAAAAAACCACCAGATCCAAAATAAAAGCCTCCCCCATCAGCGAAGAGATTCAGCAAAGAATCATACCCAGAGAGAAATCATCCAGATGCCCTAAGCTTTATGGTCTCCCCAAGATACACAAAGAAGGAACCCCACTTAGACCCATAGTCAGCTCCATAGGCTCACCTCTATAAAACCTAGCCAAATTTCTCGCCAAACAACTACAGCCCTATGCAGAATCCATCACCTCATACGTAAAAAACTCATTCCAGTTCATAGACATCATAAAGCAACAAAACTTACAGCCCAGTGACCTACTCGTGAGCTTTGATGTCATATCCCTCTTCACCCAAGTACCAATCAAAGAAGCCTTGACAGTTATTCAAAACAAATATAAACCCCCCAAGCACATCTTAGATCTGACCAACCACTGCCTATCCAACACATACTTCATCTATAATGGACAGAAATACAAACAAACAGAAGGAGCACCCATGGGATCACCCCTCTCACCTGTCATTGCCAACCTCTATATGGAATACTTTGAAACCCAAGCTCTAGAAAAATCTGATCATAAACCCAAACTCTGGCTCAGATATGTGGACGACACCTTCATAATCTGGCCACATGGTAAAGAAAAACTGGACAACTTCCCCACACACCTCAACAGCCTACACCCCAAAATACAGTTCACCATGGAAACAGAAGCGAACAACCAACTTCCCTTCCTGGATGTCTTAGTCTACAGAAAATCCAATGGCTCCCTAGGACACACTATCTACCAGAAGAAAACACACACAAACCGCTATCTGCACGCACTCTCACACCACCACCCTGCCCAGATCAACTCTGTAGCCAAGACACTCATTTCCAGAACAAAACGCTTAGCTGACGAACAACACCTAAAAACCGAACTACACACCCTCACTAACGTACTAACATCCAATGGATTCCAAAGAAATAAGATCACCAACCTAATCCAAAAAGAAACCCCCACTAAAATCCAAGACACAGAACAAGAAAACGGCAAAGCCCTCCTCCCATACATAAAAGGCACCACAGACAGAATAAGCAAAATCCTCCACAAACATAACATCAAGACAGCATTCTGCACAAACCGAAAAATATCCACCATCCTAAGGAACCCCAAAGACAAAATTGATTTAGAAAATCAAGGAGTATATGAAATCCCATGCACCGCCTGCCCCACCACATACATCGGACAAACCAACAGACGAATAAGTGCACGCATAGAAGAACACAAGAATTCAGTCAGAAAAGAAGAACCAACTTCTTCCCTGGTCCAACACCTTAAAGCCACAGGACATGATATTGACTTTAAAAAGACCAGAACTATCGCCAAAACTGAACACTTTAACAACAGAATAATCAGAGAAGCCATCGAGATAGAAAAACGCCCACACAGCATGAACAAACGAGACGATACCTCCCGCCTACCAGCCATTTGGAAACCCGCCCTTATTGACAAACGGGTCCCTAACACGACGAATGACACCAGACCCACACTCACGAGAGCCACACAGGATGTCACCACCACACATCCACACAGAAAGCAGACTCAAACCCACACTGATAATGAGCCACGACCAAGGACCAGAAGCCAGACCGCAGCTGCATCATTAGCCACTTTAAACCTCTCCAATCCATACATGAAGCAGACTGACACCCACCATGAAGAGCTCGCACGGCCACAAACACGAAGCCAAACAACAACAATGCAGCTCACCAGCTCAAATCCCCCTGCAACTCAGACTAAGCTGAGCACAACCAAGCCCCCACCCAAACAGAACACAATCAGCTCACACCCCCACTAGCAGTTAAAAGGAAGAGACAGCTGCAATCTCACATTGCTCCTGGAAGCACGAAGCCGAGAACACCAGCCTGAAGATGACGAATGAGACTTCGTCGAAACGTCGCCAAGACACTTCCAATTTTACGTGGGAGAAGACCCGAATAACCAAAGACCTACATACAAACACCCGCGAAAACCTGAGAAAACAAATATATATATATATATATATATATATATATATATATATATATATATATATATATATATCGGCGATGACTGTAGTTTTTTGAAATAAATTTATTAAATATATTGTTAAATATATATTGGTTTTATTGCATCCTTGCATAGTTCTAAAAAATATTTCAATATAAGGTTGAACTGTTCATTCATTTAATGCAGGGGTCTGCAACCTTAAACACTCAAAGAGCCATTTGGACCCATTTCCCACAGAAAAGAAAACACCGGGAGCCACAAAACCTCGGTGGGCATGGCCAACTCAACGTCACTCACTTCCACCAGTCACATGATCCCCCTAGCCACGCCTACCCAGCTGATCATTAGAGCAGAGAAGCGATTGTTAAAAAACACTGGGAACCACAAAACCCTTTTAGCATCTCTCCCTCCCTCCCTCCCCTTCCCCCTATCACTCTGTACCTCTCTATGTCTCTCTCTCTCCCCCCTCTCTATATCTCTCTGTCTCTCTCGCCCCCTCTCTCTGTATCTCTTTATGTCTCTCCCCCCTGTATCTCTCTGTCTCTCTCTCTCTCCCCCTCTCTCTGTATATGTCTCTCTCTCTCCCCACTCTCTCTGTATCTCTCTATGTCTCTCTCCCCCTCTCTCTGTATCTCTCTCTCTCCCCCCTCTCTATATCTCTCTGTCTCTCTCTCCCCCTCTCTCTGTATCTCTTTATGTCTCTCTCTCCCCCCTCTGTATCTCTCTATGTCTCTCTCTCTCCCCCCCTTCTCTGTAACTCTCTGTCTCTGCCCTGGCCGCTTCTCCATCCCCTGCCATTGCCCTTACCTTCTCAGGTCAGGCGAGGAGTGACTGGAAGGGGAAGGCAAGGGGCAGGGCCAGCCAGTGGTGGGATCACCCGACAGGGAGCCACAGCAGAGGGCCCAAAGTGCCACATGCAGCTCCGGAGCCGCAGGTTGCTGACACCAGATTTAATGAATAACTAAGAAGGGATGTAGTGATTAGCCTGGGTCTGATTTAAACTGGAAATGTAATTTGACATATTAAATTGATGCAATTCAAATTTGCCCTTTGATTCATTTTGGCTTAATAGTTCAAATTGGGTTGAGACCGCCACTTGATCTTGGGGAGGGGGGGAATTAGTGTTGTTGCACACATGTAAAAGTGGGTGGGTTTTTTTCCCCCCCAACGGTTGAAATTATTTAAAGGCGCGTGACGCTCCCTGAATTAATTTTACTATTCAATGTGAAAGGGTAATTCATTCAAATTGCTTTAAATGGAACCTTGCACAGCGCAGATAATTAAGAGTAATAGACAACTTTGGGATTTCGGAGTCAACAGGATAAATTTCCCGACCTAACCAGGTGGTTGGGGTGGAGGGTGGTGAGAAGAGATATTCTTCGTACATCCGTCTGAAGACCCACCAGAGCAGGTCTCCAGAAGCTCTTTGGATATGTATTATGCGAGCCCACTCTGTTGAACTTTACACTACGGTATACAATTGCACTGCAGAGACGTTTACAGGTTTTTTTTTTCCCCTCTTTGACCTTCAAACTTGTATCGCAACGCTCACGGGGGACTTAGTGTTATGGTGTGATTTACATTTTTCTTTCACTTGCCTCCTTGAAAACGAGAGCATGAACGAAGTGCTGTTGAGAATGTAAGATTATGGCTTGTAAGTCAAAGAAGACAAGATATGGTAAGAGCCATCGCTCGTTAGTCTGTAGTAATGTAACAGAAACAGGCTGTGAAGCAGGGGTAAAATGCTTCCGGTTTGGACCGGATCGCCCGATCTTGTAGCGATGGCGGTGGGTGGTTCGGAGAACCAGCAGCAAAAATCCCTGCAGCCCCCCCCCCCACATGCCCAGCTGAGCCGCGGGATCATCAGAGGCTGGTTTTTTTTTAACTTTTAAAAGCATTTTTTCTACAACATCTTCGGCCAAAAAAATGCTTTTAAAAGTTAAAAAAAAAAAAAAAAGCCTCTGATGATCCCGTGGCTCAGCTGGGATCGTCAGAGGCTTTTAAAAGAATTTTTTCTGCAACCTCTTCAGCCAAAGAGGTAGGGAAAAAAAATGCCTTTAAAAGCCTCTGGCGATCCCAGCTGACTTGCCTGATCGTCAGAGGTTTCTAAAAGCATTTTTTTCTGCAACCTCTTAAGGTTGTAGAAAAAATGCTTTTAAAAGTAAAAAAAAAAAAAGTTGGCCACGCCCACCCAGTCACATTACCCCCCCCACCCCCACCAAGCCACGCCCACAGAACCGGTAGTAACAAATTTTAGATTTCACCCCTGTTGTGAAGGTTTCCTCACGAGAAATTTGAGCCAGATGATGCCTCGGTAAAGGGAAAAAGGGGAAGGGGGAAAAGGGAAAAAGTGAGATTATTATAAAAATGTACACAAATGATGAAATAGATGTAATTACTAGACAAATAAGAAATTGAAATGAAGATAGATGCAAATCGGGGCTGCTCCCTTTGAATTGAAAAGGGAAACAACAAGAGAGAAGGAAAGGAGAAGAGAGAGAGGAAGGGAGAAGAGAGGAGAGGAGAGGGAGATAGAAGAAAGGGAAAAAGAGAGGAAGAAAAGGGAGGGGAAAGAGGAGTAGGAGAGAGGGCCAGAAAAGGAGGAAGAAGAGAGGAGTGGGGGAAGGGAAGGGGAAGTTGGAAGGAGAAGGAGAAGAAGAATGAAGAAAGTAGGAAAAGATAGAGGAAGGAAGAGAAGGGGAGAAGAGGAAAAGTTGTGGTAAAATAAAGAAGGGTAAATGGTAAAAGAGCCGCCCCGAACAACTAAAAATGAAAGTTAAAAGATAAGATGAATGGAAAATGATGGATAAAAGGTTGTACATTTAAATACGTTTATGAGAAATAAAAATAAAAACGTTTTGAGGGAAAAAAAAGAAAAAGAAATTTGAGCCACATTTGAGGGGGCCTTGTACAGGCATGGGGTGGGGAAAGGAGAATTTGAAGGTTGATACAGATTCACCTTTCTTTCTTTCTTTCTTTCTTTCTTTTTTTAAATTTGATTTATAATAAATTTGATTTATAAAAATTTTTAATTGGGTGAATTTTATGGGTAACGGGGTTTTAAATTGGAGAAGCCTAAGATAATTTAATTTTGTTTTAATGTATTTTAATATTTGTATTGTATTTGTATTATGTGTTTTTAATTCTGGCTGTTCACTGCCCCGAGTCCTTTGGGAGAGGGGGCGGTATAAAAATTTAATAAATAAATAATAATAAATAATATGCCGCCCTTCTCCGGAGACTCAGGGCGGCTTACAATGCGTTAAGCAACAGCCTTCATACTTTTGTATATTTATACAAAGTCAGCTTATTGCCCCCACAAACTGGGTCCTCAATTTACCTACCTTAGAAGGGATGGAAGGCTGAGTCAACCTTGAAGGTTCTGGTGAGGTTGGAACTTACAGTAATTGCAGACAGCTGGTGTTAATCACAGTGCTATCAGTCTGCTGAGCCACCAGGCCCTTTCATAATGTTGCTGGGTTTTACTTGTGATTCAATGCCCTGCTCTTCATTTGGGTCAGCTACCACAATTCCTCTTCCTTCGTGAAACTTGAGTGATGCAGCACTATTCCGAGCAAATTTCAAAGGAGGCATGAAGGATGTTGTCAAAGAAGAGACTGAAGAGACTCTCAAAAAAAGCTAGCGGAGCACACGCCTTCCCATTACCCCCCCCCCCCAAAGCTGGAGCTTCAGCTTTGTCATTTAATAAATCCAGAGAGGAGATATGGAGACAAAAATGCAATAAATTAGCTCAACCGCCACAGTTTTTATTTGATATTTAACCTGTACAGATGCTCTAATTAGAAGTAAAGGTCTAATATGGCCACCAGCATTTGTTTTAGACAGTAGGATCATTTTGCAATGATATTGCTGTCACTTTTGTGAGAGGGAGGGAGGGAGGGAGGGAGGGAGGGAGGGAGGGAGGAAGGAAGGAAGGAAGGAAGGAAGGAAGGAAGGAAGGAAGGAAGGAAGGAAGGAAGGAAAAGGAAGAAAGGAAATGGGAGGGAGGGAAAGAAGGAGGGAGAGAGGGAATTCCGGTTTTGTGCAAATACAATCCTAGCTGCAGTTATTACATGGATAATCAAACATACATTTTCTTTACTATAAGTTTCTGGTAAAATCCCATCAGAAATATTTCAGATTTCAGATCAATATGTTGTTGTATCATCTTCTCCAACCAAGTATGTATTTTTGTCCAGTATTTTTTGGCTTCTATGCATTTCTACCATATATGATAATATGACTCATGTGTCACTTGGACAACTTGACTTCTTAAGTTATAACTCTTTTACAAAAGATTGTCAGAATGGATAAGGGTTTTGTTTTTGTTTTGTTTTTTTAGGATAAAAGGTTCTTCCAAAAATTTCAAAAATGTAGCAACTATATATAGGAAAGGGAATCTGGCTGGGGCGAAATGTCCCACCAAGTTTTGGCTTGGCAGATTGAAAGCAACAATGAAGAAATTGATGACTGAAGGTTTTCTTGGCAATCTGGAAGAGTTTTCAACAATGGAGGTATAAGGAAAACTACCCCGGTAACTTTATTCCTGGTATTATTCAATTTTTCAATAACACTCATCTCGACATTTTGCCTTAAAATGAATCCCTTGTAAACTCTTCCCTATCGCAATTATTTTGAGAATGGAGTAAAAATATAATTTTCTCTGGGTTTCTTTTATTCCTGGCTTGACAACAAAGTAATGGATACTTGGTACTTATTCTTCTGGCTTTTGAACATCGCGGTGGAAATTAGCCATTTTTATTTTCTATGTCAGGATAAGGTCTTGGCATGTCTGATACTTGCTGTGATGTTAATTTGGTGGTACACTATAGCATTATCTAAAGCCGACTTCTCAAGTCAAGCCACATTGGCCAGCTGTTAGGAGGAACTAACAAATAAGAATTAAGGTTAAGGAGGAACTAACTGTTGTGGTCCGCCAGCAGCCTGCAGAGCTGGCCGCAGAGTCTGACAGTGAGGAGGCTGGGGAGGAACATGGGCCAGTCCTGGAGTCTGGGGAAGGCTCGGACAAGGCTCCGCATTGGAAGCAGAGAAAGGGCCATCTGGGAGGTATGTGCTGCCTCCGGAGCCTCCAGAGTCGGACCTCAACAAGGCAGAGGAACAGGGGGAGCCTGTTCTCAGAGCTGCCAGAAGGCAAGAACAGCTAAAACAAAAGTGACGACTCAGGAGTAGGGTTGGGGGATTATTGGCCCCTCCCATAAGACTTAAAAGAGGAGCAAAGGCACGTGGGCCTTTGCAGGAAGCAACGTTTGTTCATTTGGTTCAGTTTAAAGTCTGAAGTTCTGTTTTCGCTGGCAGAGGGTTGCAAGAGGCCATCACAGCCGAAAACGGAGCTCATGAGCCCGTTTTCTCAGGCAGAGTGCTCAGGCCACCACAGGTGTCCCTGACACGAGTGACATCAAGCTGGTCACTCCCACCCTGGCCATACCCAGGGCCCCCCAAAGTCAAGCACAACCCTTGTTAGGATATGGTTTGAGCCTAACTAAGTTGTCCAGGCAATATAAATGTACTGTAACTTTAAGCTGTATATGTATTATGTGGCTTTAATGCTGAGTCATGCTGTAATTACATAATTACTGGTTGTGAGAATATTTAAGCAAGGTACTGTAACATATTCAGTCTGCTGTTGATGATGAAGCTGCTATGATAAGCTACCATTGAGAGGAGTTGTTATCTGCTAATCATTGTTTGATGGATCTGCAACCATCGTGGATTGTGAACCAGAGTGAGTTTGTTATTTTAACCAACTACTGTTTGTTGGGTAAGAAGATTCTGTAACTACTGGACTGATTTACTGGCAAAGACTTGGAATTTGTTTAAAGACTATGAGACTGTTTTTCTACTATAAAGTAAGCTTTTGCTAAACCAGTTTGCATATCTCTTATTCATTGCTCTCAGCAACATTTCTCTGTGCAACCTACTCTGCTGGTTGGTAACACAACAACAATATCCTTAACAACCCTGATATGGCCCTCAATGAAATTGAGTTTGATACCCCTGACCTATAGCTATCTGGTGTGTTCCAGAAAACAGGAGGAGTCAACTGTGCAAAACCTTATAGGGACACATTTTTCCCCCTATGATTGTGTTGTAAGAGACCAGTGGGACTCTTACAAAAGGTATGAGCTGCGGTGGCGCAGTGGTTAGAGTGCAGTACTGCAGGCTACTTCTGCTGATCAGCGGCTACCAGCAGTTTGGCAGTTCGAATCTCGCCAGGCTCAAGGCTGATTCAGCCTTCCATCCTTCTGAGGTCGGTAAAATGAGGACCCAGATTGTTGGGGGCCATATGCTGACTCTGTAAACTGCTTAGAGGGGGCTGTAAAAGCACTATGAAGTAGTATATAAGTCTATGTACAATGAGCAATATTACTTACTTAAGTAATATTGTGCTTATTTAAGCACTTACTTAAGCAATACTGTAAGTGCTATTGCTATTGTTATTTTACACTGTTCTTTTACACACGATCAATAATCTGTTAGGATTCCATGGATCCTGAAGCACCCTTTTGCCTTTGAATATATCTTACAAATCTCAGAGGCTTTTTACCGTTCTCACTAAAATAGCTATAATTCTTACTGAGGTTATCTCATCCTGGATTACGATGGAAACTAAGAGTTCCAATTTTGGAATCTTCTCTTCTTCCCTCACATCACGGAAAGACCTCAGGAGGTAGTGGATCCCTCTCAACTACATTAGTAGAGGACTTACTACAGGCAGTCCTCAACTTACAACAGTTCATTTAGTGACCATTCAAAGTTACAGCGACACTCTGGAAAAAAAATGACTTGTGACTATTTTTCACATTTAGGATCTTTGTAGCATCCCCATGCTGATGTGATCAAAATTCAGATGCTCGGTCACTGCTTCATACTTACGACCGTTGCTGTGTCTCAGGGTTACGTGATTACTCATTGTGCTTTAGTGATGGAAATCCCAGTTCCACTTCCATCATTAAGTGGGTACTACTGCATTAAATAGAATGAATTTCAGTTGAAAGTTTTCCTACCTTAATTGATGAAAACAGCAAAGCAGTGTTTCTGAGTACAAAGTAAAATTGTGTTTTTCTTGTAGGCTGAGTGCAAACAAGAATTTTCTTATGTCAGAATATGCCTTTAGTTAAGTTTGTTAAAATGGAACTAATGCACATCCCGCATTGACTCACAAAGAGGAAAATGTTGTTGCCATAGAACTATACTTAACTGTATTGTTGTAACTATTATCTGTGTTAATTGAAGCCATATATTTTAGTAAGAGTATTCAAGTCCCTTCTTAACCCTCAAACTGAATATTTTATTCTTCAATAATATTTTGTTAAGCCACAGGAAAAAAAAAAACATTAGAAAAGGCTGCTTTGCGGCAAGAGGAAAATATAAAACATACAGCACATGGTAGAAAATAGAGAAAGAGAAAGAGAGAGAGGAGAAAAAAAAAGAGAAAGATGAAGAGGGAGTAGAAGATAAAGAGAAATGAGAAGAGAGTGAGTGAGGGTGAGGGAGAGGGAGAGGAAGAAGGAGAGGGAGAGGAAAAAAGGGGAGGGAGGGAGGAAGAGAAAGAAAGAAAGAAAAAAGAAAGAAAGAAAGAAAGAAAGAAAGAAAGAAAGAAAGAAAGAAAGAAAGAAGAAGAAAGGAAGGAAGGAAGGGGAGGGCAGAAGGAAGGAAGGAGAGAGAGAAGGAAGGAAGAAAGAAAGAAGATAGAGAGAGAGAGAACAAAGGAAAGAAAGAAAGAAAGAAAGAAAGAAAGAAAGAAAGAAAGAGGAAGGAAGGAAGGAAAGGGAGGGAGGGAGGAGAGAGAAAGAGAAAGAAAGAACAAAGGAAGGAAAGATGGAAGAAAGAAGAAAGAAAGAAAGAAGGAGGGAGGGAGGGAAGGAAGGAAGGAAGGAAGGAAGGAAGGAAGGAAAGGAGAGATTTCCATGTCAACTTGTCATGGAGACCAGTTGCCAGTTCAGGCCATCCCTGATCTATCAAGCAGTAGAACAGAAGACTTAGGTTAAGTTGCTTAAGTTTCTTTTGCCCAGATGGGATAAAATTTAATGCATCTCTGGCTAGGAAATTGGCAAATACCAGCAATATAATCAAAATTTTAAGTTATCCTTTCAAGATATGGAAATCCCTTACATACAGCATAGGATTCCCAGACTCGGAGCCCTCACCCATGTTCAACATCTGAGCATGCAAAAGAGGTAAAGATTCTCACACCCTAAGTGAGAGATAACTGCACTTCCTCCTTACTAGACTTTTCTCAACCCTTCAGGCCAAACCATGTTTGCATGCTTTCTAGGAAAAAGTCCACAGTTTTCTATAAATATTTCTAGTCTTGCCTTTCAGTGTGTAGCCACCTTCAATTGCTAAACTGTCTGTTTCACCACTGAAAAAAATTCTACCTCCATTTCAAGCAGGTGTCCTGTACTGAATAGTATAGTATAGAATAGAATAGAATAGAATAGAATAGAATAGAATAGAATAGAATAGAATAGAATAGAATAGAATAGAATAGAATAGAATAGAATAGAATAGAATAGAATAAGGGGGAAGAGGAAGAGGAAGAGGAAGAGGAAGAGGAAAAGGAATGGAGTGGAGTGGAGTGGAGTGGAGTGGGATGGGATAGGATGGGATGGGATGGGATGGGATGGGATGGGATGGGATGGGATAGGATAGAATAGAATAGAATAGAATAGAGAGGAAGAAGAGGAGGAAGAGGAAGAGAAAGAGGAAAAGGAGTGGAGTGGAGTGGAGTGGAGTGGAGTGGAATGGAGTGGAGTGGAGTGGAGTGGAGTGGAGTAGAGTAGAGTAGAGTAGAGTAGAGTAGAGTAGAGTAGAGTAGAGTAGAGTAGAATAGAATAGAATAGAATAGAATAGAATAGGATTCTTTATTGGCCATGTGTGATTGGACACACAAGGAATTTGTCTTTGGTGCGTATGCTCTCAGTGTACATAAAGGAAAAGATACATTCGCAAGAATCATAAGGTACAACACTTAATGATAGTCATAGGGTACAAATAAGCTATCAGGAAACAATCAATATCAATATAAATCGTAAGGATACAAGCAACAAAGTTACAGTCATGCCGTCATAAGTGGAAGGAGATGGTTGATAGGAATGATGAGAAGACTAATAGTACTAGTAATGAAACCTTAATGAATAGTTTGACAGTGTTGAGGGAATTATTTGTTTAGTAGAGTGATGGCGTTTGGGAAAAAAACTGTTCTTGCGTTCAGCTAGGGCAGGGGTCAGCAACCCGCCACTTTGGAGCCCCATATGGCTCCTTCATCCCTCTGCTGCAGCTCCGTCACTCAAAATATGTGTCACATCCGCCAATGTGCGAAACCCGCAGGGACACATTTTATTGAGCGTTTCGACCCCCAGTAGGCCAACCATGGATAAATACATTTTTTTATACATAGCATAAAGGTAAAAAAATGATATATGCAGTGTTATCTTCATTTTAGATGTCAAAAGGGTTTTGTGGCTCCCGGTGTTTTCTTTTCTGTGGGAAACGGTCCAAATGGCTCTTTGAGTGTTTAAGGTTGCCGACCCCTGAGCTAGGACAACACGGCACGACCAACTCAACACAGCATGCCAACTTGCCATGGTCATCATCTCACTGAGGCCAACTGGCTGCAAGACAACTCGCCGTAGGAGTAGAGTTACACTAATATCAAAGAAATGGTGGAATAGCATCATTCAAGAAAGGATGCCAAGGGAGGGACAAAATGAAATGTGAATGACAAAAATTAAAAAAAAAAAATTAAATTATTTCAAACACTTAAATTATTGAATTGTCCTGCAATGGGTTGGCTACAGCAAGTTGTCCCAGGCTGTCCCAGGAGTTGGTTGCGGAGAGTTGGCTGTACCAAGTTGTCCCACTCTGGCCTAGAATGAACCAAGAATTTTCTTCTAACACGTATATGGATATATACATTGCATTTGGTTAATATTTGGAAGAGTGGTAAGATGGCCTAGAAGTGGAGCTCTCGCCTCACAATCAGGAAGCTGTGAGTTTGATCCTAGGTAGAGGCAGATATTTCTCTCTCTGGATACACTGAAAATATATCTGCTGAACAAAACTCAACATTGGTGACAGGAAGGGCATCTGGCCATTAAAACACTCTGCTAGCTCCATTCAGTTGCCCAGACTCCACCCTGCAAGGGATTATGAGGTCATTAAAAGAAGATGATTTGGTTAATATCTGGATGAAAAAGCTCCAAGAAACCCCAGAGCAGTAAGCTAAACTGGGAACATATACCAGAAGAAGACAATAAAACATTTCTTTATCATGCCAAGCTATTGCATTTCTTTTGATGATGTCTTTACTTTCCCTCTAATTTTAGAAAGAATTAGAGAATATTTCATTGGGGAAGGAGGAAGTCCGAGTAAATTATGCTTCTGTTCAGTATATGGGTACTCGGGGTACTTTTCAGGGGTGAAATCCAGCAGGTTCTGGAGAACCGTTAGTGGAAATTTTGAATAGTTTGGAGAACCGGCAAATACCATTTCTGCCTGGCCCCAGAGTGGGTTGGGAATGGAGATTTTGCAATATCTTTCCCCCAGGAGTGGGGAGGGAATGGGGATTTTGCAATACCCTTCCCCCAGGAGTGGGGTGGGAATGGGGATTTTGCAGTATCCTTCCCCTGCCACACCCACCAAGCCACACCACGCCCACCAAGTCACGCTCACAGAACCGGTAGTAAAAAAAATTTGGATTTCACCACTGGTACTTTTGCTGAAGTTCACGACCAAAATGCAATCCTTTATCTTCTCACTTTGATGTAGCTATGGATTGAAAGATCTTCCTAATAGACTAGCTTGTATAACCCAAAGAGTATAAAGCAAAGGCACAGAGCCAACTATCTCTAACCACAGGCCACATGCAAATATATATATATATATATATATATATATATATATATATATATATATATATATATATATATATATATATATATATATATATATATATATGTCTTTTTCTATATATTTTCTATATATATATATATATATATATATTTAATACCTAGGAGTAACGTTGATTTATTTTCTTGCCGACAAGTCACTTCAGAAGAAGAAGTGCCTTTATTGTATCTACTGCCAGCTTATTGAAATATGTCTTGCTAAATTAATTTCCTAACGGTTACCTCTCCTGGTCTTTCTAATTATTTGTTTCAATTAGTGTTAGTGCTGAGACAAAATACTGCATTAGCAGTGGGGGTGCAGAAAGATAGTTTTAGCCTTCTAATGAAATATCATCCCTGTGAAATGCAAGGATGTGGCAGAAAATTAAGAAACAAAAGAGCAAGTCAGAAAGCTAGCATGATTCTTTTCCACTGCACACACACAATCCCATTTTTTCTTTTCTTATTTGCTATATATTTTCTTCCAAGACAGCATTCTGTGTTCATTGTTAATATAGTTAATACAGAGTGGCAGGAAAAGCTTCCCTAGTCTGAGTGCCTGATTAATTTCTTTCATCGATTAAAAGAACCTACAAATGAAAAGGGCTCCCCCCCCCCCAAAAAAAAAAAGTTGTATGACTCTGCTTGTGAATTGTAGGTGAGCTACGGTTCAGTGGGGTTCAAAAATTCAACTTTTAAGAATTATTTCAGACTACATCATATACCAAACGGTTGACAATGCTAATTATTAAGGCTACTTCTCTCTATATTTAGAGTACTGAGACCCACAAACACAGAGGGGGGAGAGAGAGAGAGAGAGAAAGAAAGACACATACAACCAGACAAAGACAGAGAGGGGGTGAGGGAGGGAGAGAGAGAGAAAGAACGACATACACATAGAGAGAAAGACAGAGAGGGGGAAGGAGTAAGAAAGAGAGAAAGATACAAAGAGAGAAAGACAGAGAGAGGGAGGGAAGGAGAGAGAAAGACACACATGCAGAGAAAGAGAAACAGAAAGAGAGAGAGAGAGAAGGGAGGGGGAAGAGAGAGAAAGAAAGACACACACAGAGAGATAAAGACAGAGAGGGGGAAGGTGTGTGTGTGAGAGAGAAAGAGACAAAAAGAGAAAGACAAAGAGGGAGGGATAGAGAGAAAGAAAGACACACACATAGAGAGAAAGACAGAGAGGGGGAAGGAGTGAGTGAGTGAGAGAGAGAGAGAGAGAAACAGAGAAAGACAGAGGGAGGGAGAGAGAGAAAGAAAGACACAGACAAAGAGAGAAAGACAGACAGGGGGAGGGAGGGGAAGAGAGAAAGACACATATGCAGAGAAAGAAAGAGAAAATGAGTGAGTGAGAGAGAGGGAGGGAGAGAGAGAGAGAGAGAGAGAGAGAGAGGGAGAAACTTGTGCAGTTTATTCCAAAGCGACTCACTGAAATTATGTCGTTCATTTGAACGCTTCCAACTTTTTCCACTAACGGACAACAGTTATCTAGTTACATTATTTTAAATTGTTTGTACAGGATTTTATTGGCGATACGTGTTTCAACCTTGTACTTTGATATGCCCTATAGGCTAATCAATAAAGCTAATCTAATCTAATCTAATCTAGTTACCTAGGACAAGGGTTCCCAACCTCCAGGCCATGGCCTGGGGCCTGTTTGAAATCAGGCTGCAAAAGCAGCAGGTGCACAAACTCCCGCTTGCACGCAGCTCCATTTGCACGATTGGCAGCCACCGCTTGGGTAAATGGAGCTGCACGCACCCGCTCGCCCCACCACTCGCGTGGAACAATCCCCTCTCCCTCCCTTCCCCCCCCCCCACACCGGCTGGTCCAGAAAGCCAGAAAAATTGGGGAACGGATCTAGGATGTCTTCTTGTAAATTCTTCCTTGTGTTGAAGCGGGAAAACCCACTTTCCCAAATGCAGGAGACAAGACCACAGAAGTTGGAGAACACAGGTTTATTTGCTAGCAAAGGTTCGGAGCATTCACATGTCAGTTTCCGAACCCTGGGCTACGCCCAAGGTGTACCTTTTATACATTTTGCAATTCTAGCCACGCCAGAGGAATTATGCTTCTTACTCTATTTCCATATATGGGTACTATCTTACCCCATCTGTTACTTTCCGTGAACGCTTCTGGTAATATATTTCTTAATATAAGTTTGTTACAGGAATGATATAGAACATAGGTCATTAAGCTCATCAGTACATTTAACAAGTTCCTTATTTCTGTTCCTTATACTTTCCTGAGGTTTGCAACATAACTTCTACTCCCACTGTTGTGACTCCGAACCCCGAGGCCGACTTATCGGAAGGAGAAGGCTCCGAACATGAAGGAGAGGAGTTGGCCAGGCCTCCCTCTCCAGGACCCTCCTCTCTGGCAATGCCTCAGGTGTCTCCCGAAGGAGAAGAGATTGGCCAGGAGCCAGGTATCTCCTCGCAGTCGGACAGTGAAAGAGATAAGTCTTGGCTGGATCCACGCCAGCATCGGAAAGACAAGCGCACGCAGCAGAAAAGGAGGCATGCCAGAGATTTAGCTGAGTCACTGGACCACATCCCGCAGGGGATAAAAGGGGGTGAAGTGGCCATTCAGACTCTGTGACAGACAAAACTAACTACTAGCGAGTCACATTGTATCTTTGAAACAATGTCATCTGCCTTGGATTTAACACGGACTGGACTTGGCAATTCTTGAACTGTGTGTATCTTGTTTGGGTTTATCTGTCGGAGGAACAACCCCTCCCTCTATGAGTAAAGATCTTGGCAAGCAGCTACTGGGTTGCTGCCAATCCTCTTATCGAAAGAATTTGTTGTCTGCCGGTTTTATTTAACCCCTGGCTGTCTGTTTGTGTGTGTGTGTGAGACGGGGACAGAATACCCACATCAACACTTCTGAGAACAACATAATACTGTGAATAATACAATACATAGATTAATATGATTTATAGTATAAGACCTTCCTGTCTCAGTGTGATGCCATTTTGTCTTTCATTGAGATAATATCTCAAAGCACAGAGACGAAGGGGTGATAGGGAGGAATGCTGCAAATTCATCCTTCCTGAGCCATTTGTCAGGGGTCCAAGTAATAACTCCATAGAAAGTAGGACTCCGAGGCAAGCAAGTTCCTCAAAGAACAAGTTTATTGGAGATATCATAGGGGCACAAGCTGGTGAAAAACCGACTCTGAAAGTTATAATAATTTAAAACGAAACTGAATACTAAACATAAGAATAAAATCAGTACAGCTAAAATCAAAATTAAAATCCAGATAATTAAAATTCATCAATTAAAGCATTTATTAATTTTGGTAAAAGAGATGCAGTTTACCATTTTTTCCTCCTCTTTATTTCTGGGAATTTCAACTAGGGAAGTCAGAAAGAGACCTTCAATGTTATATTATAATTTGGAAAATGGTAGTCAGTACTTTCTTAGTTGGAAATTAAGTATCTTTTGTTAAAGGTCCAGAAATATTTATTTGAAATGGGCAGCCATACAAGTTGAATGAATGAATGAGTATAGTTTATTTGTATTACCTATTACCATTATTTATTTTCATTACCTATTACCAGAAGTACAGGCAGGATTTCGAAGAGGCAGAGGAACTAGAGATCAAATTGCCAACCTACACTGGATCATGGAGAAAGCTAGGGAGTTCCAGAAAAACATCTACTTCTGCTTCACTGACCATGCTAAAGCCTTTGATTGTGTAGATCACAACAAATTGTAGCAAGTTCTTTAAGAGATGTGAGTATTAGACCATCTTATTTGTCTCTTGAGAAACCTATATATGAGTCAGAGTCACTGAAGCTGTCGGTGTGAGCTTAAATGGACTCCAGAGAATGGTAGAGGACAGGAAGGCCTGGAGGAATATTGTCCATGGGGTTGTGATGGGTCAAACATGACTTTGCAACTAACAACAACAAATTACAACATACTGTTGTGCATTACTTATCACAACACATTGTTTAAAAGAAACACCAACATATAGAGGTAATCCTCAAATTATAATTCATTTAGTGACTATTTGAAGTTACAACGACCCTGAAAAAAGTGATTTATGACCAATTTTCACACTTTCAACCAGGGGTGAAATGCTCCCGGTTCGGACCAGATCGCCCGATCTGGTAGCGATGGAGGCGGGTGGTTTGGAGAACCGGTAGCAAAAATCCCTGCCCCCCCCCCCCCAGCTGAGCCACAAAATCATCAGAGGGTTTTTTTTTTTTAAGTATTTTTTCTACAACCTCTTCGGCAGAAAAAATGCTTTTAGAAGTGAAAAAAAAAGCCTCTGCTGATCACATGGGATCGTCAAATGCTTTTAAAAGCCTCTGATAATCCCAGTTGAGTTGCCTGATCAGCAGAGGCTTTTTTTTCTTTTAAAAGCCTCTGACGATCCAAGCTGAGTTGCCTGATCGTCAGAGGCTTTTTTTCTTTTACATGCCTCTGACAATCCAGGCTGAGTTGCCTGATCGGCAGAGGCTTTTTTTTCTTTTAAAAGCCTCTGATAATCCCAGCTGAGTTGCCTGATCGGCAGAGTCTTTTTTTTCTTTTAAATGCCTCTGACAATCCAAGCTGAGTTGTCTGATCGGCAGAGGCTTTTTTTTCTTTTAAAAGCCTCTGATAATCCCAGTTGAGTTGCCTGATCGGCAGAGGCTTTTTTTTCTTTTAAATGCCTCTGACGATCCAAGCTGAGTTGCCTGATTGGCAGAGGCTTTTAAAAGAAAAAAAGCCTCTGCCGATCAGGCAACTCAGCTGGGATTGTCAGAGCCTTTTGAAAGCATTTTTTACCACCTCTTCGCCGAAGTGGTTGTAGAAAAAAATGGTTTTAAAAGTTAAAAAAATATTGGCCACGCCCACCCAGTCACATTACCCCCACCACCACGAAGCCACGCCCACAGAACCGATAGGAACAAATTTTAGATTTCACCCCTGCTTTCAACCATTGCAGCATCCCAATTGTCATGTGATCAAAATCCAGAGGCTTGGCAATTGACACCTATTTATGATGGTTGCATTGTCCTGGGGTCATGTGATCTGCTTTTGCGACCTTCTGACAAGCAAAGTCAATGGGGAAGCCAGGTTCACTTAACAACCACGTTAGTCGCTTAACAACGGCAGCGATTCGCGGAACAAATGTGGCATGAAAGCCTGTAAAATGGTAGATAAAAAGACCACGAAATAAGGGAATACCACCCAATGATACTAAAACAAGGGAATAAAATGAAATATCATTATATAAACATTGATACATGATGAAGGATAATATGTACAGATATATTGATATATAATTACCGAAGTAGCTCTATTTTCAAAGCTCAAGCTTTATGACTTGATTTCATTGTATAGTTAGTTTATGTATAGTTTGTTTAAACGTCTATATTTGTATGTGTATGTTTGTCTATAATAATATAAAAAAAAGAAAGAAAGAAAGCCTGTAAAATGGAGCAACACTGGCTTAAGAAACGTCCCAGTTAGCAATAGAAACGTGGGATTCAGTTGTGATCATAAGTCAATTTAGCACATATACTAAAATTGGAATGATACAAAGAACTTTAGCATGAGCCCTGCGCAAGGATGTCGTACAAATTCATGAAGCATTCCAATTTTTTTTTTATAGGGTGGTCAACTTATTCTCCAAAGCACCAACCCTAACCCTAACTCTTTCCTTTCCTTTCCTTTCCTTTCATTCCCTTCCCTTCCCTTCCCTTCTCTTCCCTTCCCTTCCCTTCCCTTCCCTTCCCTTCCCTTCCCTTCCCTTCCTTTTCTTTCCTTTCCCTTCCCTTCCCTTCCTTCCCTTCCCTTCCCTTCCCTTCCCTTCCCTTCCCTTCCTTTCCTTTCCTTTCCTTTCCTTCCCTTCCCTTCCCTTCCCTTCATTTCCTTTCCTTTCCTTTCCTTCCCTTCCCTTCCCTTCATTTCCTTCCCTTCCCTTCCCTTCCCCTCCCCTCCCCTCCCCTCCCCCCCTCCCCTCTCCTCTCCTCTCCTCTCCTCCCCTCCCCTCCCCTCCCCTTCCCTTCCCTTCCCTTCCCTCCCCTTCCCTTCCCTTCCCTTCCCTTCCCTTCCCTTCCTTTCCTTTCCTTTCCTTTCCTTTCCTTTCCTTTCCTTTCCTTTCCTTTCCTTTCCTTTCCTTTCCCTTCCCTTCCCTTCCCTTCCCTTCCTTTCCTCTCCTTTCCTCCCCTCCCCTTTCCTCCCCTCTGCTCCCTCTCCCCTGCCCTCTCCCTCTGCTCCACTCCACTTCCCCTCCCCCTTCAGAAGTATTGCAAGTCATATCCTATACCTGCTTTACAAGCAGATTTCCTTAGGTTTGTTTGTTTGTTTTTCCATTTGGAAGTTTATTATTTGTGGTTTTGTCTCGTTCCAATGATACCAGCTAGCCACTTATTTAGTTAGTTAGTTAGCAGCTAAATGAATACATTAATATATTTGGAGAAAGGATGTGGGGTATTTTTTGTCCTGTAAGTTTCACTGAAATTCTTCCAACTGTTTGGATTTTGCTTTTGCCCGAGGAAGCTATCATGGTAAGGATAAGCTGTAAGGTTCTGGCTTCCTTCATATTTCCTGGCAGGACTGTCCTGAGTTCACCCGGATTGACTCAAGGTCCTCTCTGTTGGCCACACATTTAAAGTTGACATTTGCAGGAGAAATTTGACCTCTAATTCTGAAGACTGAGACGTGCACTGTCTTCCTTGACATCTGGAACTTTTGGAAATCCATATTTGCCATCTGAGGGGCAAAGACATATCAGGAAGGCCAAGCTTCACATGACCATTAGGGCCAGGAAAAGTCAAGTTAAAAAAAAGTCCTGTGTGATTTAAAGCAACAAACCAACAACCTATGAAGTTGACCCTTGTAACTTGTTCATGCTATGGTATTTCGCGTGTGTGTTTCGGAAGTACATTGCATTCAAACGGAGAAGGAGTATTTATTTATTTAGCACACAGCGTACCTTACTTAGATGAGCAAATTATATTTACATTTCACCTGTGTTCAGGGGTGGGTTCAAAAATTTTAGCAACTGGTTCTCTGCCCAGTTGGGTGGGCGTGGCCATGGTGGGCATGGCCTGCTTGGCCTCCTGAACCACGGTGGTTGTGGGGGGGGGGGATTTTTGCCCTCCCCAAGCTCCAGAGTCTTTCCTTGAGCCTCCAAGAGGGTGAAAATGGCCTCCACTGTCTCCGGAGACCCTCCAGAGGCTGGAAATGGGCCCATTTCTGGACTTATGGAACTTCTGGGAGGCCTGTTTTTCACCCTCCCCAGGCTCCAGAGGCTTTCCTTGAGCCTCCAGGGGAATGAAAATGGCCTCCCCGGGCTCCAGAGGCCCTCCAGAGGCCAGAAATGAGCCCATTTCCAAACTTCCAGACCTTCTGGGAAGCCCGTTTTTGCCCTCCCAGAGTCTCCGTGTGGGCCCTGCACTTACTTGGCATCCAAAATGGGCCACGTGGAGACTCCTGGGAGGGGAGGGGTTAGCAGGGCCATTCAGTCCTTGAACTACTGGTTCAGTGAACCAGATGTAAAATTAGCATCTGGTGCGCCCGAACCAGTCCGAACTGGCTGAATCCCACCTTTGCCTGTGTTGGAAAAAATATCCATCTGGTTCAGTTCCAAGTGGGGAGAAAGACACTGGAAACATGAAGGCTGATTGGAAAGATGCTTTAATGGTGAAGCAGAACCACCAAGCATGTGTGATTCTGGGTAGCTGACTACATGGAGTGGAGAGTGAGGATTATTTACACCCTCTGTTGGGTTTTGAACTTGAGCTTCCTGTTCCTGTGGCAAGAGCATGCATCCTATTGGTTGCTTTAGGGGTCATAGCTAACTTTTTAGGTTGTCTGAGTTAAGTTTGATTGAAACCTGGACTCTCAGACAATGTAATGAGGAGGCTTGTGTCCTGAAAGGGTGTTGGGCCATTCCTATTATGTCTTAATGGCTTTCCTGGTTTGGATCTTGAGTGAGGGCTGATCCCATCATTCTACCTAATTCTGCCTTTGTTCAAAATACCCTGTCTTGAATGGATTACCAAATCTGCATTTGCATTTCTGAAAGCTGGCCTCATCTTAGTACCTGCTTGGGGGCAGTGAACTGTGGCTCTGAGCTTCTGTCTCCCTTAAGATATCTATTTCTCTTTTAGGGGAAATATAATATTCTGCCTTTTTAATATTTCCTATAATATTTCGTTCTTGTAGGAGGAGTGGGTGCTAACTTTGTACAACTGAGAGAGAGAGAGAGGGAGGGAGGGAGGGAGGGAGGGGGAGAGAGAGGGAGAGAGAAGGACTGGCCAGAAGTCACCCAACTGGCTTTCACATCTAAGGTGGGACTAGAACTCACCATCTCCTGGTGGTTGGTCCTAAGTCCCCCAAGCTGGCTTTCATGGGTAAGATGTTAAATAATGAACTTTATAGAGTGGTACTAATACCACTCTATTTATTTTTATTTATTTATAATTAAATTTATATACCGCCCTACTCCCGAAGGATTCAGGGTGGTGAACAGCCAAAAAGGTAAAATACACATAATAGAAACATTAAATACTTTGGCCCGATTTAAAACACCCCAATTTATAAAGCAAATTTAAAAGCAATTTAAAAGGGAGGTTAGGCCAGACCAGCCTGCTGGAATAAGAATGTTTTGAGGGTGCGGCGAAAAGTGTGCAAATCCGGGATCCTCCGTATCTCCGGGGGGAGCTCGTTCCAGATGGCAGGTGCCCCCACAGAGAAGGCTCTCCCCCTGGGGGCCACCAGTCGACACTGTTTGACTGACGGCACTCTGAGAAGACCCTCTCTATGGGAGCGTACTGGTCGGTGAGAGGCTACTGGTGGCAGAAGGCGGTCTCGTAGGTACCCCGGTCCTAAGCCATGGAGCGCTCTAAAGGTGGTAACCAGAACCTTGAAGTGCACCCGGAAGATCACCCGTGCAGCTCGCGCAGGAGGGGAGTCACATGGGAGCGCCACGTCGCTCCCATAACCACCCACGCGGCCGCATTCTGGACCAGTTGGAGCCTCCGGGTGCTCCTCAAGGGGAGCCCCATGTAGAGAGCATTACAGTAGTCCAGGCGGAAAGCCCTAGTAAGACCACACCTAGAGTACTGCATCCAGTTTTGGTCACCACACTATAAAAAAGATGTTGAGACTCTGGAAAAAGTGCAGAGGAGAGCGACCAGGATGATGAGGAGACTGTAGACTAAAACATACGATGAACAGTTGCAGGAACTGGGCATTGCTAGTCTAGTGAATAGAAGGACCAGGGGAGACATGATAATAGTGTTCCAAGTACATATATTTAATGTAACTTTCTCCTCTTTGCTTATCAAATTCTTTATTTATATCTCTTTTCTATCCAATCATAAAATTTCCCCCGTATCTTAAAACATTCCGTATCCTCTTTCTCTTTAATCATTAAGGTTAATCTATTCATCTCTGCGCAGTCCAAAATTTTTCTAATTACTTCCCCTTCTAAAGCAGGTTTTCTCTGCTTTCCATCTTTGTGCAAATACTATTCTTGCTGCAGTTATTATATGTATAATCAAATATACATTTTCTTTACTAATTTTCTCTGGAGGAACTTTCTGACAGTGAGAACAATTAACCCATGGAACAGAAGTTGCCTTCGGAAGTTGTGGGAGCTTCCTCACTGGAGGCTTTCAAGAAACGATTGGACTGCCATTTGTCAGGTCTCCTGCTTGAGAAGGGGGTTGGACTAGATGACCTATAAGGTCCCTTCCAACTCTGTTAATCTGTTTTTTTAAAAAAACCTTACACTCTCCTGCTTTCTAGCCTAATGCCTTAACTACTAGACTAGATTCTCATTCTCAGGCTCCTTTTTCTCATTCTCTTCTGTTTTACTCCTTTTGGGTAGGGGCATTGCATACGGATGGCTACCCTCTTTATCCCAAAACCATTTGGTGCTGGTTCTCCACAGAAAAAAAAGAAAAAAACCATTTCCATTAAACCTGGTTGTTACCAAAAATGATAAACATTTTTGTTGCACAAAAACGAGAGGCCCTTTATCCATACTCCAACACAGCATGGGTGGGAGAATATTGACTTCACCATATTGTAAGTGATATTTTGACATTCCGTCACATCGAAAAGTGGCTGCGAATCTTTGCTAAAAGCTTCTTGCCTTTTTCTGAAATATGTCCTCCTTGTCAGAAGTTCCTTGAGTGCTGCACAGCTGCTTAACTAGTTTCAGTCCTTCTTTTTCGTTATTTCCATTCTATACTGTTTTTCCTCTAAATGTACCTTGTATTGGTTTTTACTATTAGAATTAAAATTCTTTGTAACGATTACATTACTGTATATGTACAGTATGTATGTGGGTATACACACACACAGACCCCCCCCCACACACACACTGTATCTATCTACATATATACACAGACATACATATATACATACTGTATATACAGTATGCATTGTGTGTATATCTATATCTATATTTCTATACTATATACTATACTATATATCTCTCTCCCCTTATCTATCATCTCTATCTCTATCTCTATCTATCTCTATCTATCTATCTCTATCTCAGATCTCTCTATCTCTACCTCTATCTCTCTATCTCTCTATCATCTATCCTCTATCTATCTATCTATCTATCTATCTATCTATCTATCTATCTATCATCTCTCTTTCTCTCTCTCTCTCTCTCTATCATCTATCATCTATCTATCTATCTATCTATCTATCTATCTATCCAGTGATCAGCAGAAGTAACCTGCAGTATTGCACTCTAACCACTGTGCCACCGCAGAGATATATACACACACGTACACACACACACACACACACACACACAGAGAGAGAGAGAGAGAGAGACATACACACAAAGTATATATTGTAAGTATATATTAAAAAGGAAAACTGACATCCTGGGTTTCAAGACCAAGTGTCGGACAATGGGGTGAGCTCCTTGCTCCAGCTGCTGCCGTTTGAAAGCATGCAAATGCGAGAAGATAAATAGGTACCACTTTGATGGGAAGGTAACAGCGTTCCATGAATTTTGACACGTCCATGGTCATGGCCACATGACCATGGACGTGTCTTTGGACAATGCTGGCTCCTCCGGCTTAGCACTGCCCCCTGGAGTTGGACATGACTGGACAGGGGAAACCTGGTGGCACAGTGATTAGAATGCAGTATTGAAGGCTAATTTTGCCAACTGCCATCAGTTCGATCCTGACTGGCTCAAGATTGGCTCAGCCTTCCGTCCTTCCGAAGTCAAGTAAAACGAGGACCCAGATTTTTGGGAATCCGCTGACTCTGTAACCTGCTTAGAGAAGGCTGTAAAGCACAATGAAGCAGTGTATAAGTCTAAGGGCTGTTGGTATTTACCTTTCCTTTCTTAAAAAGGTAGAACTTAATCCAGAAAAAAACTAAGTTTAAAATTGGGGTGTTGGTCCTCTGCAGGAACATTGTTCCTACTCTACCTCCAATTGAAATCTGGTTTTGGGTCTCTAACATAGCACTTGGACGACAGATTTTAAACATGCATCAACACACAGTTGAGAATCACACAGCAGCTATATTCCGATTTTGTCTGAAAGGTATGCAGTGCTAATGGCTTATATGAGGAGGGGAAGCAGCAGGTGGGAGAGAGAATAGCCATTGCAATTTTCTGAACAGTTGCAGTTCAAAATTCCAGTTGTGTCTCCTAGGGATTTTTTTGTAGCAAAGATAATAACCCCTCGGTACTTAATGAGTTTCTCTTGTCAATTTTGATCAGTTAACTACATGTACTTTTTCAGGCTTTTAGTGAAGACCATAACCTTCATTTTCTGATAATTTATAAATCCATCTTCTGTAGAAGACAAGGACCCTTAGGGTTGTACCCAGTCTACTGGTGAGAGGAATTCTTCGTCATATGCATGTAAAAAATAATAATAATCACAATATGTCTAGTGCCTAGCTGGTGGGATCATAGCGAAATCAAGTTGGGCAATCCATCTGGCCCTTGCATTAGCATATAGATTGACTGGGGACACGGTGGCTCAGTGGCTAAGATGGTGAGCTTGATGCTGATCGAAAGGTCAGCAGTTCAGCAGTTCGAATCCCTAGTGCTGCGTAACGAGGTGAGCTCCCATTACTTGTCCCAGCTTCTGCCAACCTAGCAGTTCGAAAGGATGTAAAAAAATGAAAGTAGAAAAATAGGGACCCCCTTTGGTGGGAAGGTAACAGCGTTCTGTGTGCCTTTGGCATTTAGTCATGCCGGCCACATGACCATGGAGACATCTTCAGACAGCATTGGCTCTTCAGCTTTGAAAGCTGAAGATGAGCACCGCCCCCTAGAGTCGGGAACGACTAGCACATATGTGCAAGGGCAACCTTTACCTTTACCTATAGATTGACTAAAATGAGAATAAAGGGGTGAGAATCCTTTCTCTCCCCTGTCTTCCTCAATCTTATGTTCTTGACCAGATACCTGGGAATTTAAAGAGTCTTAGATACAGAATTAACAGAATAACAGAGTTGTAAGGGACCTTGGAGATCTTCTAGTCCAACCCCCTGCTCAGGCAGGAAGCCCTATATCTTTCCAGACAAATGACTGTATATAAGCTCTTCTCAACTTCTGGAGGCAAGTTGTTCCACTGATTAATTGTTCTAGCTGTCAGGAAATTTCTTCTTAGTTCTAGGTTGGTTCTCTCCTTGATTAGTTTCCATCCATTGTTTCTTGTCCTGCCTTCAGGTGCTTTGGAGAATAGGTTGACCCCCCTCTAATTTAGAATAGAATAGAATAGAATAGAATAGAATAGAATAGAATAGAATAGAATAGAATAGAACAGAACAGAACAGAACAGAACAGAACAGAACAGAATAGAATAGAATAGAATAGAATTTTTTATTGGCCAAGTATGATTGGATACACAAGGAATTTGTCTTGGTGCATATGCTCTCAGAGTACATAAAAGAAAAGATACATTTGTCAAGAATCATAATCTTAATCCTTCTCTTCGATAGGCTAGTCATATCCAGGTCTCTTAACCTTTCACCATAGGGTTTAGCATCAAAGTTATAACGTACCAAGAATAAATAAAGTCCAGCAAAGGTTGGCAACCAGCCCAGAAGACAAGATACGATAAGACACTCACTCTTCAAAAATGCTCTTTAATAATTACACGTTGTTTCCAGCAAGAAATTACTAACTGCATGCAACTTAAATAGGCTAAGGGAGTGGCCAATTATCCTCAAGCCTTACTCTCGAGGAGACCTCCTCTTCCTGAGTAGCCACTCTTGCCTTTTGGCAGCCCTGCATGCCCGAGCATTGAGGAGAGGCTCCTCCACTTTGCTCTCTCCACTTGAAGGAGCCTCTGGAGGTTCTGAAGGCCCTGGCTGAGTCTCTGCCTCTGGCATCACATCCTCTTCGGCCTCCTCGCTATCCGACGTGAGCACCGGCTGCTGGTGCAACCCCACACCAGCCTCCTCCTTGTCGGGATCAGCCACGATCCATGCAGGCTGCTGGCGGGCCACAACACAAGAAGTGAAAAAGGCAGAAATTAATATAATTGTATTATCCCTTAACCCACAGATGTACTATTTCGGCTACGCTATTACAGACATGAGGTCATAATGACCGCTCCAGCTGCTGGCCATAGTCCAGGTAAATTGCATAACAATATTGTGACTAGCGGTTCTGGATCTACTATTGCTTCCAAAAGGTGCAGAAGACCATCTGAAATTGTTCTTGCCATATAAATGATTGCACGACATAGATTGTACCCGGTCATCAATTTCATCGGGAGCTTCATCATCGCTAATGTCAGAATCAGTGGCTGCGGTGGGTTCCTCATCGTCCATTACAAAATTTTTGTTGCAATCTGATTCCACTTCACTCAGATCACACTCTACTTCTTCATACCATGTTAGAACAGTTTCTTTGAAGTTTGGGTCACCAAATGGCACTTTTTGGCGGAAAACGTGGCCCCGACCAGAGGTGGGTTTCAGCAGGATCTGACCAGTTCTGAAGAACCAGTAGCGGAAATTTTGAGTAGTTCAGAGAACCGGTAAATACCACCTCCAACTGGCCCCGCCCCCATCTATTCTCTGCCTCCTGAATCCCAGCTGATTGGGAGGAAATGGGAATTTTACAGTATCCTTCCCCTGGAGTGGGGTGGGAATGAAGATTTTACAGCATCCTTCCCCTGCCACGCCCACCAAGCCACGCCCACCAATCCATGCCATGCCTATGAAGCCACATCTACTGAACTGGTAGTAAAAAAATTTGAATCCCACCACTGCCCCTGACTTTATAAATATATATATATATATATATATATATATATATATATATATATATATATATATATATATATATATATATATATATATATATATATATATATATATATATATATATATATTAACAAAGATCTGTGGTCAAAATGAAAGCAATTCAAATTCAAACGCTGCTACAGAAAACACCAAATAACTTACGTAAGCACGATGCTGAATACATTCTTATTGGTGGGGAAACAAAAGCTATTCGCAACCAGAATGGTCCATTTCTAAAAATAGGGGTGTTCTGAACATTTTGGAAAACTGTTGTGGTCACTACGACAGCAAGTCTGTGGTTATGGTTTAAATTAATATCTAAATTAAACGTAAGACATGAGCTTAACGTTATGTGCCAACCAGGTAGTGAGACTTCTATCTTCCTAATTATCTCACTGTCTTATGGGGAGTTTTTCTAGAGCAGGGGTGTCAAACTTGATTTCATTGAGGACTGTCTCAGGGTTGTGTTTGACCTCAGGGGGGGTGGGGGTGGCCGGGGGAGGGTGCCCAGCTCAACATCACTCATGTCCAGGCACCTGTGGTGGCCCGAGCGCTTTGCCAGCAAAAACGGCCTCCTGCAACCCTCTGCCAGCAAAAAGCTTGGGAGGGCTGTTTGCCCATTTTCCCTGGCAGAAGCACCATGGGCGAGTCCTTTGCAGTTTCCACGGTGGCCCCATGGGCCAGATCCAGGGAAGAAATCCAGCAGGTTCTGACAGGTTCTGGAGAACTGGTAGCGGAAATTTTGAGTAGTTCGGAGAACCGGCAAATACCACCTCTGGCTCGCCACAGAGTGGGGTGGGAATGGAGATTTTGAAATATCCTTCCCCTGGAGTGGGGAGGGAGTGGAGATTTTGCATCCTTTCCCTGCCACACCCAACAAGCCACACCACACCCACCAAGCCACACCCACAGAACTGGTAGTAAAAAAAATTGGATTTCACCACTGGCCAGATCTAAGCAACCTGTGGGCCGTAACCTGGGTCTGGAAGGCTGAGTCAACCTTGAGCCTGGTAAGATTTGAACTCACACTAATTGTAGGCAGCTGGCAGCTAAGTGCTACATAACAAAACTTAGTCCTCTGCACCACCAAGGCTCTTGGTGGGACAATTAGTCCCAAAAAAACATATTTTATTGTAACAGCTGAGAATTATGTTCTAGAGGATTCTTCTTAACAGAAACAACCTCAGACCTTGAAAGTGAATCAGAAATGTCTTTTATCTTACATGAAACATAAAGACCAGGCCTGGATGGATTGTCCCTTGGGACAACCAATTCACTATAAGAAGTCCTGATTTATTGGGCGAGGCCATCGCCTCAAAATCTATGCACTGCTTTTTTGCACGGACGTCTCGCTAGCCATCCTTCTTGCCATTCCAGAAAGGGGAGGAGGAAAGGGGGAACAAAAACGTAATAATGTCCTTTGCAACTTGAAAGATCTTCATTTTGTGAGTTCCCTTGCACTCCTTTGGAAAGAAGAGGTAATGAGGAGGGACATCAAAAACCCTGTGTTGCTGGTTAAGTGGTCCTTTGCTGCCTCCAGCAAAAAAAAAAAAGCAGACAGCCCTGAGAGCCTCGGGAGCGGAAGGCCTATTGTATAACCTGTCATTCAAGGTTCCTTTGAGGGCAAATATCCATCAATGCACTAACAACATCATTAACTCCTGCTGACTTCCAGTGCGTGTGGTTAACCAGGAGGCACTTTTCCCTCCCTTATGATCCAACATGAAAGATTTTCCCTTCCATTCGCCCCGCCAGCCTTTCTTTGTTTCTTCCAGTCTGAAGCATAATAGAAGAGGGAAGGTGCGCCCAGCATTCTAAACACTTTAAAGGAGGTGGGTTTTTTTTTTTTTTTTTTTGCTTTTATGGCTTGACGGGAGGTGGAAGCTGAAAAGTAAAAAAATAAAACACTGAAGAGCGTCAGAAATAACAGACTCAATATTCCTGCTGACGTGCCGGTGGAAAGGATCTTTGAAGTTAGCTTTGCAGGTAAGAAAGGATTTTCATCAGCCCCAGTTACTCAGCGGAGAGCTGGAAGGGGATATATTTTGAACTCAACAGGGTAGGTGTAAAAGGAAAAAGCTGCTGAAAGCTATAACCCTGACTGATCAGTTTTTCAAATGTCCAGTGCTAACAAGTAGCATGTTGGACTTCCTGGGCCATGGTGTAAAGGCTAAAACACACACACACACATATATATACATATACATACACACACATACATACATACATACATACGTGTGTGTGTGTGTGTGTGTGTGTGTTTTCCTCTAGCCAGATTTTTCCTACGTAACCAAGGTTTTTCTGCAGCCCTAGCTAAGTAGAATCACATCCACTCGATTCTGGGCTTTTTTCTTTCTGGCAGCCAGCAAGTTCTTGCTGCCAGGTGAGAGACTTATATAGATCTATTTCTGGCTCGTTAGCCATCATCAGTAAGCCACACCCACATCTCATGTATCCTCCCTGTAAAGGTACAATATCTATTTATATCTAAAATAGATATTGTACCTTTACAGGGAGGATACATGAGATGTGGGTGTGGCTTACTGATGATGGCTAATGAGCCAGAAATAGATCTATATAAGTCTCTCACCTGGCAGCAAGAACTTGATGGCTGCCAGAAAGAAAAAAGCCCAGAACCGAGTAGATGAGATTCTACTGAGCTGGAGCTACAAAAAAACCTTGGCTACGTAGGGAAAACCTGGCTAGAAGAAAAACACACACAAACCCTACGAAGAAGTAAGAATATATATATTCTTATATAGAAGTAAGAAAATTGATATATATATATATATATATATATATATATATATGTATGTATGTATGTATGTATGTATGTATGTATGTATGTATGTATATGTATATGTATATGTATATGTATATGTATATGTATATGTATATGTATATGTATATGTATATGTATATGTATATGTATATGTATATGTATATGTATATTTGTTTTCTTTTCATAGGCTTTATGTGTATTTCTCTTTAGCCAGGTTCTTCCTATGTAAACCAAGATTTTTATGCAGCCCTAGTTCAGTGAAATCACAATCCACTAGTTTCTAGGCTTTTTTTCTCCAGCAGCCAGCAAGCTCCCTGCTGCCCATTGGGAGACTAAGGAGACTAAGATAGATCTATTTCGGACTTATTAGTCCTCATCAGTTAGCCACACTCTTATCCCATGTATCCTCCCTGTAAAGGTACAGTATTTGTTTTCTTTTCTTTTCGTAGGCTTTATGTGTATTTCTCTTTAGCCAGGTTCTTCCTACGTAAACCAAGATTTTTAGGCAGCCCTAGTTCAGTGAAATCACAATCCACTAGTTTCTAGGCTTTTTTTCAGGCAGCCAGCAAGCTCTCTGCTGCCCATTGGGAGACTAAGGAGACTAAGATAGATCTATTTCTAACTCCATACTGAAAACCAGAGCCTTCACATATTTCTTTTCACCAAGGGAACACAGATGTTGCCATGTCAAGGAATTTGTAACCAATGGTTACTCTCTCAAACCTCTTAGGTGTTCATTAAAAAAACAGGGTGAACAACCTGAGATCATTTAGGTAATGATCATTTGGTTAATTAGGACAAGAAATAAGGGATGGAAAGATATCATGGAGAGAACCAACTTACAACTAAGGAAAAATTTCCTGACAGTTAGAACAATTAATCGGTGGAAAAACTGGCCTCCAGAAAGGGGAGGAGGAGGAGGGGGAGGAAGAGGAAGAGGAAGAGGAAGAGGAGGAAGAAGAAGAAGAAGAAGAAGAAGAAGAAGAAGAAGAAGAAGAAGAAGAAGAAGAAGAAGAAGAGCAGGAGGAGGAGGAAGAGGAAGAGGAGGAAGAGGAGGAAAAAGAGGAGGAGGAAGAGAAAGACATGTAGGTGATAGATAGATAGATAGATAGATAGATAGATAGATAGATAGATAGATAGACAGATAGATAGACAGATAGATAGAGCAGAGATGAGAGATGAAGGGGTAGATAGAGGATAGATGAGAGAGAGAGAGAGAGAAATGATAGATGAGAGGGGGGCATAGATGATAGATTGGTAGATGGATGGATGGATGGATGGATGGATGGATGGAGTGGTGGGATTCAGCCAGTTTGCACCACTTCGGGAGAACCGGTTGTTAACTTTCTGAGCAGTTTGGTGAACTGGTTGTTGGAAGAAATCATTAGGACAGAGAACCGGTTGTTAAATTATTTGAATCCCACCACTGGATGGATGGGTGGATGGATGATAGATAGATAGATAGATAGATAGATAGATAGATAGATAGATAGGAAGGAAGGAAGGAAGGAACGAAGGAAGGAGTGAGGGAGGGAGGGAGAGAGGGAGGGAAGGAAGGAGGGAAGGAAGGAAGGAAGGAAGGAAGGAAGGAAGGAAGGAAGGAAGGAAGGAGACAATCTGTAGAAATGTCTACACATATTTGTATAATCATGTATATGTTTGCATCAAGGGTGGGTTCTACTTACCTTTACTACCAGTTTGTAACGGGATCACACGCACGCCGAGCTTCTGCGCATGACTACATCCGGGGCAGTGGGCGGAACTACCCGCCAGTTTTACTACCGGTCCGAACCGAGGGCAACCCACCACTGGTTTGTATACATGTTTGTGAATATGTATGTTCGTGCAGAAGCCTGTTTGTATTGTTCATATCTTATATATTATTTTCAAATAATACACTTAACTAGGCCTATGTAACTGTTTCTACCAAAAGGACACTGAGGCCTACAATAACTAGCTGCATCATTGTAACATGGGGCAACCCTATGAAAGTAGGTCCCATTCTGGGAAGGGGAACAGCATACCTTCAGGTCCAGAACCAGGGGTGAAATCCAGCAGGTTCTGGAGAACCAGTAGTGGAAATTTTGAGTAGTTTGGAGAACCGGCAAATACCACCTCTGGCTGGCCCCAGAGTGGGATGGGAATGGAGATTTTGCAATATCCTTCCTCTGCCATGCCCACCAAGCCACACCACGTCCACCAAGCCACGCCCAGTAGTAAAAAAAATTAGGATCTCATCACTGTCCAGAACAACATACCTTCAGTTTACAAAGATTTATTATTGATCACTCTTTTGACAAGGAAGAATTGTAGGATGATAAAACTTGACACCGGTCCATGAAGAGTGTTGGCAAAATATCAGCCATTGTATGATCACTGATGAGTAGAACTTTCAGCTATTTGATAGATCCGGAGAATTGTGCCCAGGATTTATTGATTCATATGATTTTCTATCTAATGTGGGTGGTGCACAAACGCCCCCATAGACACAAACTGAAGTTAATGCCAGGATTTCTTGATTTAAGTTAATTTACATTCAGTTTGCTGAAATTTGATTTATTTTTGTTGACTAATAATATGCTCAAGTAATTAGTGTGGGGGGCGGGGAAGCAAAGATATATATTGCAATAATATTAGAAAACAAGATAAGTTCAAAATTAATAAGTATGATAAGTGGAAAGAAAGGGCATGAAAAATTATGTTATAAACAGACTAACTCTGGAAGAATTGATTATATTGGTCAGTTAAGTTCATTTAAATGTTAATTGGCATTTCTTCAGTAGATTCAGCTTTTAAATTCAATCCTTTTATTACTGATGTACTTTTGTTTTCAAACATTTATTTTTAAAATTGAATGATATACATTTACACATGATTTATTTAGTGATTTTTCTATTACAGTTTGATTCAGTACTACCTTCAGCATGATAAAGTGCTGTAAAATTTTACAAAATAAATACAGATTATTTCCTTTAGTTTGGTCAAGCAATAATGAAAAGGATTACTAGATGAGTCACTGTAAAGGGGTTAAGTAATGTAACTCAGCCAATGACCAATATTGTTTCTTAATCTCTTAAACAATCCTATTTCTAGAACTGAATTCTTTATACAATGTAGAAACCATCCACCTCAAGGGTAAAACACCCAGACACAACCTGAGCGATATGATATAGCCAATACAATGCAATGAGTCATGAGCAGATCTGTACATTGGAGAAACAAAACAACCACTTCATAAACACATGGCACAACATAGGAGAACAAACCCATCAGGACAAGATTCAGCAGTCCATCTGCATTTGAATGACAAAGGCTACTCTTTTGAAGACAGGAAAGTCTACCTTATGGACAGAGATGATTATTGGTTTGAGAAAGGGCTAAAAGAATAAATCTATGTTAGAATTGAACACTCCTCCCTCAACAGCAGGGGTGGGGAGGGGATAAGACACTACCTATTTCCAGTCCACAATCTAGTCCTTTTAGCAGTTCCAAGAAGATTCCACAATCATTTGAACCAGTGTTGAAATCCAAAATTTTTTTACTAACAGTTCTGAGGGCGTGGCTTGATGGGTGTGGCTTGGTGGGCTTTCCTGAACAGAAAAGGCAATCACATGCTTCAAGGTATAAGGTGAAGAACCAAAGAGAGGAAAGAAAGAGACCAAGATGTTGAGAGTGCCTGAGTTTATACCCTCTGTTGGGCCCCACCTTAGTGTTTCCTGTTCCTGTATAAGAAATGTATCCTGATTGGTTGTCAAACTCCCAGGTGATCTAGGGGTCTTAGCTAACTTGATAGGTTGTCTCTCAAGCTTGCTTGAGTCTTGCCATGTGGTGAGTTTCTGTTGCTAGATGGGTCCTATTGTGTTGCAGATGATGGCCCATTGACAAAGTGGGGAGGGAATGAGTTTCTGCAGCTGGCCCATTGACAAAGGAGGGGGAAGCAGGAAGCTGCAGGGAGCTGCTTTGTCTTTAACATATATTTCCCCATTTCTCATCCAGGGAAATATAATATTTTGCCTTTTTAATATTTCCTAAAATATTTCATTCTTCTAGGAGAGGGGTGGGTGCTAACTTCCTACAATGGAAAACAGGATGAGGCAGGAATTTCTTTAATGGGAAATTGCTTGCAACTTACTTTCAGAGGTAAAGTTGTAAGACTGACTCGTCTTCTGGAGCAGAACTGACTAAATTTCCAAAAATCAAACCAAATTAGCTCAATAATTGGATGTGGAAATAGCTGGAACCAAGGACTCTCATTGAGTTATTTGCATATTCCACCCTTCAAAGAACAGGATGCAGTACTAAGGTGCATATAGTCGTAGCAGAGGAAGAAGCTGAGATGGGAGGCGAGGTTAAATGCATCATCAGTTTAGAGTCATTGCATTGTCACAAAACACTAAATCCAGCCACTTGTGAAATCTGTTGATTCTTATCTAGTGCCAGGTTAGCTTTGACTGTTATTTCACAAGATTCTCATATTAGAGGTAGTGAATGCTCCTGGTTATTTGCAGCTGAGCTGACACTAGTGATTGAATTGAAATGTGGCCTGAGATTGAGTTTTCTCACTTCTCCAAAGATATGCAATTCTTCTTCGGCTTCAACCGTTTGCTTAAATGAATATTTGAACAATTTGCTACCTAATGAAATGTAAACATACCTCTGAGTATATATATATATATATATATATATATATATATATACATATTTGACAATTAATAAGTTAATACAAAACTGAAATGGAGAAAGTGATTGCTAAAGCATGTAAAAGTAATGTAATCTGGATACATGTGTCTGCTGGAAAGCTCCAGTCTAAATTCTGACATTGATTAGATTAAATTCAGTTTAAAGAGGCCAAGAGCTGTTGGTAGTCTTTTAAGCCTTAGGGGAAGGGGGACAATAATCTCTTGGCTCTACTCCTGAATCATCCTCTCTGCTTTAGCTGCTCCTGCCTTCTAGCAGCTCTTCTCATACTTGCACTAGGAACAGGCTCCTCCTGTTCCTCTGCCTCCCTACTGTCAGCCTCTGGAGGCTCCGAAGACTGCGCATCACTCCCCGATGGCCCTGGCCTCATCTCTGCCTCTGACGCAGAGCCCTCATCCGGGCCTTCCCTACCCTCCAGGACTGGCTCATGTTCTTCCTCAGCCTCATCGCTGTCCGACTCCGCTGCCAGCTCCGCAGACTGCTGGTGGACCACAACAGAAGCCTAGGTCAGAACAGGTTGTACAATGTGTTGTGTAGGCTGCCAGCTTTTGCCTTCTCGGTGTAAAACATATATCCCTTAAACTGTCACTTTGATTCTCTCACTCTAGAAAATATAACCCTGGAAAAGATGCCCAGTATTACAAATTTTGAGTGATGGTCCTAATACCCCAGCATCACACAACCAATGTGAAAGGGCATTACAACACAGCTACTTACCATCAACTGCCTGACGTTATTGTCCTGCTTCTAGTTCTTCTATTGCAAATAGTCAAGAGAGAAGAGAGCCGTGATATATTGGCAACGCCAATATGGGTGCCTTATGAAGGGGAAAGAGAAACAGCAGCTGAAAAGCCATAAATCATCATAGGAATGCAGGAGGCCTTTAACCCTAACTTGAGAAATGACAGGCCACAGGTCTTAAGGCACATCAATCACTGAAACCTGCATCCGTGGACAAAATAAGTGATCTTGAGGTTGAAGCCATGGAAATCAAAGTAAAAAGTTGAAATATGAAAAAAGGAGTCTGAATTAAGCTGGTCCATGGAGCAGAAGTCATAAAAATTCCAAGTACTGTATTTGATCTTAGGAACATAAACAATATCCTTGATGGTTACTGAATGAACCAGAGGTGGAGAACCCTTCATCCTTCCTAAAGAGTTCAGATAATTGATGAGCATTTCGTTCTTTTCTAAAAGCCACAAACAACATCTATTTAGCTCTTCATTAGTCTTGTTTTAAGTTCTAGAGTTTAGGAGTTATCAAACTGCTAATGTCTCCTGTGTTGGTGATGATTGGTTTCACTCAGTGGTGGGATTCAAATAATTTAACAACCGGTTCTCTGCCCTAATGACCAACTGGGTAGGCATGGCTCGGTGGTCCTATGACCGTGTGGGCGTGGCCAACTCAACATCACTCACGTCAATGGGCGCTTCAACTTAGTTGTTACAATGTAATAAGGGTTAACCAGAGAGGCAGTTTCTGTAAGCAGGGCAATAAAGATTAGGCTAGAAACAACACCAGAATGTTTCCTTCCTGCCTTCCTTACAGGATTAGCCCTGTAAGTGGAAAAAAATAAAATAAGATTTCTTCTAACAACCGGTTCTCTGAACTGCTTAGAAAGTTAACAACTGGTTCTCCCGAATAGGTGCGAACTGGCTGAATCCCATCATTGATCTCACTGATTAATGTCGTAGATGTCATAGAATAATAAAGTTGGAAAAAGATCTAGGAGGTCTTCTGGTCCAACCCCCTGCTCTAACAGGAGACTGTAGACCATTTCAGACAAATGGCTGTCTGTCAGAATATTCATGACTGGCAGAGACATGGGAACAAGGTCAGCCAATGAAAAGGCATAGCAACTAAGTCAGCCAATTAGGAGCTGAGGCAGACTGGAGGCAGGGCGTGTCTTAATCTGCAGCTTCTGATTCTGTGTAAAGAGAATTGAAACTGAAACTATTCAGAGTGAGTGTGTGTTAAGTCTCTACTGCTGTACTCTGTGTGTGACTTTGTCTGCTGATCTGAGCTGAAGAACCAACTGTTGGTATTGTAAATATACTTTATGTGTTATTATGAATATAAAGAAGTTAATGGATCCAGCTGATTCAGTTACCTGTGTGTGCTTCTGGATTTGATTTTTGCAAGAAACTCTGACACTGTCTATTTCGTTTGACTTTGTGTTTTATATACAAAGTCTTTGTGTAAATTAAGGGAAGATAAAGGAAAGGGGAAAAGAAAATAGGAGGTACAAGGAAAGAAAGAAAAAGGCATTGACTTCTGACTCTTTACAACAGGACAGGGGTGGGCTTCAGATCCTTTAGCAGTGGGTTCACTGCCCCGTTGCTGGGTGGGCGTGGCCATGGTGGGCGTGGCCTAGTCAGCCACCTGCACCATGGTGGGCGGGGGGGGGGGGCGTTTTTCGCTCTCCACAGGTTCCAGAGGCTTTCCTTGAGTCTCTGGGAGGGTGAAAGCTGCTTCCTCTGGGGTCTGGAGGCCCTGCAGATGTAAAAAAGATGTTGAGAATCTAGAAAGAGTGCAGAGAAGAGCAACAAAGATTATTAGGGGCTAAAACATATGAAGAACAGTTGTAGGAATTGGGCATGTCTAGCTTAATGAAAAGAAGGACTAGGGGAGACATGATAGCAATGTTCCAATATTTCAGGGGCTGCCACAAAGAAGAGGGAGTCAAGCTATTCTCCAAAGCACTTGAGAGCAGGACAAGAAGCAATGGATGGAAACTAATCAAGGAGAGAAGCAACCTAGAATTAAGGAAAAACTTTCTAACAGTGAGGACAATTAACCAATGGAACAGCTTGCCTTCAGAAGTTGTGAATGCTCCAACACTGCAAGTTTTTAAGAAGAAGTTGGATAATCATTTGTCTGAAGTGGCGTAGGGTTTCCTGCCTAAGCAGGGGGTTGGACTAGAAGACCTCCAAGGTCCCTTCCAACTCTGTTATTCTATTCTATTCTAAATATAGAAAAAGCCAATAGTCCATTGGCCATGACTTCTTCTAAATTTGAAGAATCAGTTGCAATAGGCAGCAATGATGCCTTTTGCTTTCTCCCAGCGATTATTATTATTATTTTTTTTTAAAAAAAGGAAGAATAACTAGAAAGATAATGAGAAGATACATTAATTGGTTGTCCATGGGGTTCAAAATAAAAGTCGAGGATGCAAGAGGAACCATAGACATATATTTAGAAGATCATGTTCCATTAGATTGTGGCATAAGTCTGGAAATTGGGAATGAGAAGCTGAATTTGAGGATTTTATGATCTCGTGTACCAAAGCATCTCCATGGAATTCCAGCAGATTATTTGAAAGTCCTCTTTCTTTGGCCTTTGGAGAAAGAAAAAGAAATTTTATAATTGATAGTCAAGGACAGGGGTGAAATCCAGCAGGTTCTAGAGAACCGGTAGCAGAAATTTTGAGTAGTTCAGAGAACTGGCAAATACCACCTCTGGCTGGCCCCAGATTGGGGTGGGAATGGAGATTTTGCAGCATCCTTTCCCCAGGAGTGGGGTGGGAATGGGGATTTTGCAGTATCCTTCCCCTGCCATGCCCACCAAGCCACATCATGCCCATCAAGCTGGATGATGGAAGCTTAATTCCTATAGTTGACAGGCTAACATCATCCCCCACTGATAAGCAAGATAGGAGGGAGGAAACAATGGGAATTAAGCCTCCATCATCCAGCATGATGACAGCAAAAACAACACAGCTAATTACAAGTGGGAGACGGCGGGACGGGCCTATTACACGTGCAATGGCCAAATTGATTAATGGCATATAAAGGCAGAGATCTCTGTAATGGTAGTTTAATACTCTGACGATGTCAGCAGATGGGTGACGAAAGCTTAGTAAAATAAAATTTTAATTATTTTAAAATTTTAAGTTCCGGAGCTCGCAGGATTTCTGCTTCTTTCTTTACATAGATAGATAGGTAGATAGATAGATAGATATAGATATAGATATAGATATAGATATAGATATAGATATAGATATAGATATAGATATAGATATATAGATATATAGATATATAGATATATAGATATATAGATATATAGATATATTAATACTAAGGACCAGAAGCCAGACCGCAGCTGCATCATTAGCCACTTTAAACCTCTTCAATCCATACATGAAGCAGACTGACACCCACCATGAAGAGCTCGCACGGCCACAAACACGAAGCCAAAAAACAACAACACAGTTCACCAGCTCAAATCCCCCTGCAACTCAAACTAATCTGAGCACAACCAAGCCCCCACCCAAACAGAACACACCCCTAGCCAATCAGAGCACAACCAACCTCCCATCCAATCAGAGCACAGCCAAGCCCCTAACCAATCAGAACACAGCCAAGTTCTCACCCAATCAGCTCACACCCCCACTAGCAGTTAAAGGGAAGAGACAGCTGCAATCTCGCATTGCTCCTGGAAGCATGAAGCCGAGAATACCAGCCTGAAGATGACGAATGAGACTTCGTCGAAACATCGCCAAGACACTTCCAATTTTACTCGGGAGAAAACCCAAATAACCAAAGACCTACATACAAACACCCGCGAAAACCTCAGAAAACACACACACACACACACACACACACACACACACACACACATCCCATCTTTTTTAAATGTTATCTGATTTGTCCTGTCTATATGAAATAGAATTTATTTTGTATTAGAAGATTGTATCAAAACATATCGTATTTTTACATGATCATAGACCAACCAAACGTGTAAGATCAGACTAAATCGCTAAAATCAGTCCAACTGACTGGATTCAAACAAAACCAACATTCGTTAATATCAACCCAACTTAGCATGCTTCTGTTAATTCTGCAACATCTGTTCATGCAGCTACCACTTCCTTAATTAACCTGGTTACATGGACACGATCAATATAAATGGCAAGGGTTTATCTGTCCATTTCATTTGAGCATTGCTATAAAGAGAGGATGCTGATATGAATAGATGGCAGAAAATGTATCCTCTATCGGTACCAGTTCTTGACATACAAATTTTTCTTACTTAAATTGTAATTCATGGATTCTCGGTTCATTTCCTTCACTAATTCACCTTGCTTGGGTGGGATTCGAATGCTTTTGATGTAGATACATTTTATTGAAAGCTGTGACTTAGATGACACCCGCTTTGGACAAATTTCAAATGTTCTGCTATGGAATCCCTGGTTTTTATTTATGTTTTAATTAGTCTTGCAACTATCTCCTCTGGTGATTACTGTTTTTAAATGGGTAAAAGTCACCTTAAATATCTTTGCGCTTCCTTAATATTAAACTCCACATGCATGCAGCTTAATTCACCTGTTTCCGTACTGTTGTTTTCATTATTGCTTTATTAAGGGCATGGTGTCTAAGATGCCTTTACTCAGTGATACAGTACATAGAATATTGCTTAGTAGAAGGGAGTACTTAACCCTTGGAAAAGCAACACATTTTTGTTTGATAGTAAGTATTCTGATATCCCACCAGACCTCTTTGATTAAACTTTGGATTAAGTGATGTGAGAGTCCATAAGGACTGAATATTGATTGACATTGATGAAAGTCAAAGATGAAAGAGAAGGTTCAGAATACTTTAAGATATGGAATCAATTTTACTATTGGTTAGAAAAGAGATACAAATCAGTATTTTTTTTTTATTTGATTTATATGCCGCCCTTCTCTGGAGACTCAGGGTGGCTTACAATGCGTTAAGCAATAGCCTTCATCCTTTTGTATATTTATACAAAGTCAGCTTATTGCCCCCACAATCTGGGTCCTCAATTTACCTACCTTAGAAAGGATGGAAGGCTGAGTCAACCTTGAGCCTGGCGAGATTCGAACCTGCAGTAATTGCAGGCAGCTGGTCTTAATAACAGGGTGCTTTAGACCACTGTACTACCAATGCTCTTAATTAAAAGTCACATATAAAAAGGGCTAGAATATTGTGTTAGTGATGAACTGTTGTAATGGACTTGGCGAGAATAAAGATAGAAGAAACAACAGTAAGAAGAGTTTCTGGAGAAAACACCGAGATGTCACATGGAAGGAATGACTGATTCATTAAATGCTTGTTTGTCTAAAATATAAATTAAAAAAAAAACTTGTTTTTTTTTAAAAGGACTGCATATTATTTAGAATAGAGTAGAGTAGAGTAGAGTAGAGTAGAGTAGAGTAGAATAGAATAGAATAGAATAGAATAGAATAGAATAGAATAGAATAGAATAGAATAGAATAGAATAGAATAGAATAGAATAGAATAGAACAGAAGAGTTGGAAGGGACCTTGGAGGTCTCCTAGTCCAACCCCCTACTCAGGCAGGAAACCCTACACCACTTCACACAAATGGTTATCCAATCTCTTCTTTAAAATGTCCAGTATTGGAGCATTCACAACTTCTGGAGGCAAGTTGTTCCACTGATTAATTGTTCTAACTGTCAGGAAATTTCTCCTTAGTTCTAAGTTGCTTCTCTCCTTGATTAGTTTCCACCCATTGCTTCTTGTCCTGTCCTCAGGTGCTTTGGAGAATAGCTTGACTCCCTCTTCTTTGTGGCAACCCAATGAGATATTGGAACACTGCTATCATGTCTCCCCTAGTCCTCCTTTTCATTAAACTAGACATACCCAGTTCCTGCAACCGTTCTTCATATGTTTTAGCCTCCAGTCCCCTAATCCTCTTTGTTTCTCTTCTCTGCACTCTTTCTAGAGTCTCAACATCTTTTTTACATCGTGGTGATTTAGATCAGTGTTTCTCAACCTCAGGGGCTTTAGGATAGGTGGACTCCAACTCCCAGGCATTCTGTCTGGGGAGCAATTGCAATAGCACTTAGACTTATATCCTGCTTTACAATGCTTTTACAGCCCTCTCTAAGCAGTTTACAGAGTTGCCATATTGCCCCCAAATAATCTGGGTCCTCATTTTACTGACCTCAGAAGGATGGAAGGCTGAGTCAACCTTGAGCCTGGTGAGATTCGAACTGCCAAATTGCAGACAGCTGGCAGTCAGTAGAAGTGGCCTGCAGTACTGCACTCTAACCACTGCGCCACCGTGGCTCATTCTGGGAACTGGAATCTTCCCTTCTTAAAGACAGTGAGGTTGAGAAACACTCATTTAAATGAATACAATTGTGTAAGCTTAACCTTTTCACCCAATCTTTTGACCACTCCTGGACCATAGAAAATTCTTTCCTTAATACCTTGTTTTGGAAGCAGAATTTTGTTTTCTAGTGTTGGACAACCCTAAGTTTTTTTCCCCCAAAACATTTGCTTGATCTTGATCAAAATCATGACCCAGATGCAGTCAATAAAACTATAGATTAATAAATCTGTACAATTTATGTTATGGCTGTGAAAGTTTATTTATTTATTTATTTATTTATTTATTTATTTATTTATTTATTTATTTATTTATTTATTTATTCAATTTATATGCCATCCCTCTCCGAAGATTAATCAAAAGATATTGACGTAGAATCTGGGATCTCCAAGCTTCGGTTTCTGCAACCCTGATTTAAGTACAGGAAATCCTCCACTTACGGCCACAATTGAGCTAGAATTTTCTGTTGCTAATTGAGAGATTTGTTAAGTACATTTTGCCCTGTTTTACAACCTTTTTTGCCACATTTGTTAGGTGAATCACTTCAGTTGTTAAGTGAATGGCTTCCCCCATGACTTTGCTTGTCTGAATGTTGATCATATGACTATGGGAATGCTGCAACTGTTGTAAGTGTGAAAAATGGATATACCGTATTTTTCGGAGTATAAGACGCACCTACCTTTTTTGGTGAGGAAACAAAGAAAAAGAAATCTCCCTCTGCCTCTGAGCAATTTTGCCTCGTTGCAGCAAACAGCAAACAGCTTGCTTTACTTTCAGTTTCATTTTCAGCATAGCTTGATTAGTGTAAGGGGGAAAAAAATCTGCTCCAGCAATTTTCTTGCCTGCAGCAGAGCCCTGCACAAAACAGCTGAGAGCAAATCAGCTGAGAGTCGGGAGGCCGATCCAATCAACTTGTGCTAATTAGGCTGTGCTGAAGCTGAAAGGAACTGTTTTTTCTTGCTGTTTGCTTGCAAGGAGGTAAGTGCTGCAAGGCAGAGGCCAAAGGGTGGGGGCCAGTGGGTGGGTGGGGCTACATTCGGTATATAAGACGCACCTAAATTTTCACCCACTTTTAGGGGGGAAAAGGTGCGTCTTATACTCCAAAAAATATGGTAAGTCACTTTTTTCAGTGCCATTGTAACTTTGAATAGTCCCTAAATGAATTGTCATAAGACGAGGACTACCTAGAATTTTTTTGCTAAAGTAAATAAGCATTAAGCATGATAAAATCTGACAATATAGATATTATAATATTTTAATCGTTAATAACAAAATATTCAACAGTTAATAAAAAAACCCCGACTGTTTGCTTATAAAATGGGTAGCGTAAAAAAGGCAATGCACAGTCATAAACACAGATATGGAGACCTGTCTAATATTTTTGTTATCTCTTATTCTTCATAATATAATAAAATAAAATAATAAAGTAGGAAAATGGATTCCAGTCAGAATGATTGGTGACCCAGATTTCAAAGTTAATTCAGTCATGAATTTGCATCCAATTCGGCTTTCCAGGCGAGGTCATCGGCTCCATTATTTAGCCATCTGTACTAAATCAAGATCTCCAATGTTCCCAAGCTCTTCAGCCATCATTGCTTTCATGTCTGCAAGAGAACAAATTGCCACAATTTGTCTGTTTTACTAGAATATTAACAATGTGGGCTGCAAGCTGCTCTCATAAATCTAGCTTGTTTGTGGAAATATTACAGCGTGCCCTACTTTTATGGTGTGTTAGTTATATCATTGATTTTACATTCTTGCAAGGGTGTTTAGACGGTGCATGAAAATTCTGCTGCTGATACAAACTAAAATTCTGCCATTTTGTTATGGCTCTGTGGTTACCATTTGCTTCAAAGGCCATGCTTTTAACCTTCATGTTAATGTAATGGAGGATAGATAGATGATGGATGGATGGATAGATAGATAGATAGATAGATAGATAGGTAGATGGACAAGCAGACAATAGGTAGGTTGGTAGGCAGACAGACAGACAGACAGACAGACAGACAGACAATAGGTAGGTAGATGATAGATGGCCAAGTGTGATTGGACACACAAAGAATTTGTCTTGGTGCATACGCTCTCAGTGTACATAAAAGAAAAGATACATTCATCAAGAATCATAACGTACAACACTTAATGATAGTCATAGGAAACAGTCAATATAAATCTTAAGGATACCAGCAACAAGGTTACAGTCATACAGTCATAAGTGGGAGGAGATGGGTGATGGGAATGATAAGATTAATAGTAATGCAGACTTAGTAAATAGTTTGACAGTGTTGCGGGAAATGTTTGTTTAGCAGAGTGATGGCATTCGGGATCTAGTTGTTCTGGTGTGAAGTGCTCTATAGCCTCGTTTTGAGAGTAGGAGTTGAAACAATTTATGTCCAGGATGTGAGGGGGTCTGTAAATATTTTCTCAGCCCTCTTTTTGACTCGTGCAGTATACAGGTCCTCAATGGAAGGCAGGTTGGTAGCCATTGTTTTTTCTGCAGTTCTAATTATTCTCTGAAGTCTGTGTCTGTCTTGTTGGGTTGCAGAGCCAAACCAGACAGTTATAAAGGTGCAGATACCGATAGATAGATAGATAGATAGATAGATAGATAGATAGATAGATAGATAGATAGATAATAGATAGATAGATGATAGAGATAGATGGATAGAGATAGATGATAGACAGACAGATGATAGATAGATAGATGATAGATAATAGATAGATAGATAGACAAACAGAGAGAGAGACCGATGATAGATAGATAGATAGATAGAGAAAGATAGATGTAGATATCTCTCTCCCTCCCCCCCCCTCTCTCTCTCTGTCTATCTATTTATCTATCTATCTTCACCAGCTTCTTTTTCCCAAAATTATGACTCTTTCATTAAGTTTTGCTTGTTTGTTTCCCAAAACAAAGGAAAAAAAAACATTTTATGTTGCATTAAAACCAAATCTATTTTTGGATATCAGGTTTTCTGAGCTTTTAACATGTTAGATACGTTCATATTTTGCAGGTTTTTTAGAATCCTACTAAAAATGGATCCTTATTTTATTTTTTAATAAAAATACGGGGTTTTTTTCTTTTTTTACTTCTGACCAGTGAAAAGAAAAAAAGACCATCCCTCAGTAGACAGATGTATTCCATTACACCAGCATTCAACCCACTGCTGAGAGTCCTGAAAGACCAAGCTGAAGATAGATCATTTTGGAGAGAATCCATTCATGTGGTCACTAAGTGTCACCTCCACCTTGGTGTCAATTATTTATTTACATAGAATAGAATAGAATAGAATAGAATAGAATAGAATAGAATAGAATAGAATAGAATAGAATATTTTCATAGAATGGAATGGAATGGAATGGAATGGAATGGAATAGAACAGAACAGAACAGAACAGAACAGAACAGAACAGAACAGAACAGAACAGAACAGAACAGAACAGAACAGAATAGAATAGAATAGAATTCTTTATTGGCCAAGTGTGATTGGACACACAAGGAATTTGTCTTTGGTGCATAAGCTCTCAGTGTACATAAAAAGACAAGATACATTCATCAAGAATCGTAAGGTACAACACTTACTGATAGTCATAGAGTACAAATAAGGAATCAAATCGTACTAGGAAACAATCAATATCAATATCAATTGTAAGGATACAAGCAACAAAGTTACAGTCATGCAGTCATAAGTGGGAGGAGATGGCATTGATATAGGCATAGGAGCTGTGGTAGCGCAGTGGTTAGAGTGCAGTACTGCAGGCTACCTCTGCTGACTTCCGGCGGCCTGCAATTCGGCAGTTCGAATCTTACCAGACTCAAGGTTGACGCAGCCTTCCATCCTTCCGAGGTCGGTAAAATGAAGACCCAGATTATTGGGGGCAATAGGCTGACTCCGTAAACTGACTCTGTAAACCACTTAGAGGGCTGTAAAGCACTATAAAGTGGTATGTAAGTATGTAAGTGCTATTGCTATTCTGGGTGACTAACAAATAATAAAAACATCATAACAAAAATAATAACTTACACATTAAGGTTGTTCCAGAACAAACAGCCTAATCAATGAACTACTAAGATTAGGGCAAGCCACTTGTATATGACTACAGAGCAAACCCACTCCTTCTAGTACTGATGATGTTACCTCATTGGGTCATGAAACGTCTGCTAGAAAACAACCAAGCTCAGAAAGCACAGTTCAACCCTGAGCTTTGCTTCTACTGGAACATCCAGTAGCTTCAGATAAACAATTGTATCATTTGTCTATTGCACTATGATAAAAGAGGGACACGGTGGCTCAATGGCTAAGACGCTGAGCTTGTCGATCGAAAGGTCAGCAGTTCAGCAGTTCGAATCCCTAGTGCCACGTAACGGGGTGAGCTCCCATTCCTTGTCCCAGCTTCTGCCAACCTAGCAGTTTGAAAGCACGTAAAAAGTGCAAGTAGAAAAATAAGGACCACCTTTGGTGGCAAGGTAACAGTGTTCCGTGCGCCTTTGGTGTTTAGTCATGCCGGCCACATGACCACGGAGACGTCTTCGGACAGCGCTGGCTCTTCGGCTTTGAAACGGAGATGAGCACCGCTCCCTAGAGTAGGGAACGACTAGCACATATGTGCTAGGGGAATGTTGTGGCTCCGTTGCCTGAGCCTGGGCTATCGACAGATGCAGACTCTGAGAGTGAGGGAGAGGAGTTGGCAAGGCCTCCCTCTCCAGGACCCTCCTCTCTGGCAATGCCTCCGGAGGACACCGAAGGCCAAAAGATAGGCTCAGAGCCAAGCACGTCCCGGCAGCCACAGGTGGACAGCAACGAAGAAGATAAGTGCTGGCTGGACCCTTGGCAGAGGTGCAGGGAGAAATGTGTGCAGCAGAGGGGAAGGCGTGCCAGAGATTAGCTGAGTCACTGGACCACACCCGACAGGGTATAAATGTGGGTGTGGTGGCCGGTTTAGTTTGTGACGAGCAAAAACTAGAAATAATCCATGATCTCTGCGTTACTGGACTTTGCCTGCTTTATCGGACTGCATTTGGATTAATTCTTGTATTGTTGAAACTCTGCCTGTTTTATCAGAATGCTTGCAGTCTAATCTTTGTTTTGTGTGAGTAAAGTCTGAATTGGCAGCTAGCCACTGGGTTGCTACCAGCTTTATTTTCAAAGAATTTTGTCGTGTGGCTTATTAACTCTGGGCCGTCTGTGGGGGTGTGTGTGTGGGACGGGGACAGAACAGGGAACCTTTACCTTTACCTTTAAAGGAGAAATGGAGAAAGATGTTTTCTAAGAGGCAGAAAGCAGCACCCATCTTTTCTTAATAGCCCACAGCAGATAAAGAGATAAAGAGCTTACTGAAAGAAGAGATAGCTCTATTCAGATGGATAGCCATGCCGGCCACATGACTATGGAGACATCTTCGGACAGTGCTGGCTCTTTGGCTTTGAAATGGAGATGAACACCGCCCCCTAGAGTTGGGAATGACTAGCACATATGTGCAAGGAGAACCTTTACCTTTACTATGATAAGACTGAGAAGGTATCGGCTGGTAGAATTTTCTAGTTATGCCAAAGTCTATTCTGCACCTAGTCATACAGTAGATAAAATCCACTGAACAGAGTAAATGATTTCCTTTCTATTTATAGCCATTGCATCATTGTCAAGCATATCTTTTCACGGGGTCAAAGCTGTAATGTTACTTGAATGAGACCACGGTGTGGATTACAGTTCCTATTTTAATTAGATCACACCAGGAAAGCCACATGTGGGTGTTTCAAATTCAGCGTGTCAAGAGGTGGCAAATATGCCAAACAAAAACATAAAGAGGGGCAGGAGGATTAAAAAAGGAAGGAAGGAAGGAAGAGTCACCCTGTATTGTAACCCGAGTGAATTGAAAGAAATTGCTCGAATTGGAAGGTGATTGTAATTAGCAACTCCTGGACATCTCTCTCTCTCTCTCTCTCTCTCTCTTTTTTTTGTAAAGCTCATTTGCAAAATTTCACGATTGCGCTTGACATCCAATTAGATAGGTAAATTATGCAAAATGGGCTGCATAATGGGGATGGTTGAAAAAACTGAAATGTAATTAAACTCTATTTGATATTGCTTTCTGAGTATTACAGAAAGAGCCCCTTCGAAGGCGGAAACCGCTGGACTTAGGTTTTCCCTAGGGAAGAGGGCTCGGCAACTTAGTTGATCAACTTTCTTCTGCTACGATGTTTCACTGAAAATAAGCCCTAGCCTGATTTTTGGGGGGATGGGCCTAAAATAAGCCCTACCCCAAAAATAAGCCCTAGTGAAGGGGGTGGGCATGGCCAGCACAGGAGGCAGCCCTTCTCTTTCCCGGTCACCTCGTGGAAGCTCAGCTCCTTAAATGGAGCCCCATGGATCAGCTGAGCCAGTGAGGACTGGAGCTGCTTCTTGTTCTGTCTCTCCGGGTACCTGGAGGTGTTTCCGACACACTCTTGCCAGCCCCGGCCCTGCCTATGGTGCCAGGCAACTTCACAGCCAAGGGGCCCTCTATTCCACAGTGTTGTGGTCCGCCAGCAGCCTGCAGAGCTGGCAGCGGAGTCAGACAGCAATGAGGCTGAGGAAGAACATGGGCCAGTCCTGGAGTCAGGGAAAGGCCCAGACAAGGGCTCTGCGTCGGAGGCAGATATGGGGCCAGGGCCATCGGGGAGTGATGTGCAGACTTCGGAGCCTCCAGAGGCTGACAGCAGAGAGGCAGAGGAACAGGAGGAGCCTGTTCCTAGTGTATGCATGAGAAGAGCTGCCAGAAGGCAAGAGCAGCTAAAGCAAAGAGGATGACTCAGGAGTAGGGCCAAAAGATGATTGGCCCCTCCCAAAAGACTTAAAAGACCAGCAACGGCTCTTGGCCTCTTTGTTGGAAAACAACGGTGATAGATTTGTTTCTTGTCTTGCTGCATTTATTTCTTGTCGGCGTCTTTTGCTTCTGAACTTTTGCCAAGAAAAGCCTTTGGCAGGTTGCCTAATTAGACCAAGGTTGGTGATAAGGCTGAAGAATTGTGTAATGAAGAATTTGTTTTGAATTCGTTTGGACTACGCTGAGAATGAGTTAATTCTCAGCTGCTCTAATAAAGTCTGTTTTCAAACTGATTGCGTCTGATAATACTTACTTGGGCCTGGGTCACAACAGGCTGCTTCTGCCTTGCGTGGGGCAACTCGGCCCAGATCTATGACCTCCGGAGCATCTCCCCTGCCGTTGATATGCCAGGGCCCCTTTGCCCATCGTCACGCTGCCCTGCGTGAGCTCCGTGGTGGCCTTGCATCAGGATGGAGGAGAGAGAGGGAGATTGTCAAAGGTGCATGGAACGCTGTTACTTTTCCACCAAAGGTGTCTCTATTTTCCTACTTGCATTTTTTACATGCTTCTGAACTGCTAGGTTGGCAGAAGCTGGGACAAGTAACGGGAGCTCACCCGATTACACGGCACTAGGGATTCGAACCGCTGAACTGCTGACAAGCTCAGCGTCTTGGCCACT
>JAKOOJ010000028.1:585000-588121 GCA_022577455.1 Arizona elegans
ATTCTATTCTATTCTATTCTATTCCATTCCATTCCATTCCATTCCTTCTATTTTATTTTCCATTAGTCCTATTGTATTCTATTCTATTCTATTCTATTCTATTCTATTCTATTCTATTCTATTCTATTCTATTCTATTCTATTCCATTCCATTCCATTCCATTCCATTCCATTCCGTATATAAAAATACAAGTTCCAGGTATATTAGTAAAAAAAAGAAGCAGACATACTGCGAACTCCAGAACTTAAGATTTTAAAATTTTAAAAGAATTAAAATTTTATTTTACTAAGCTTTCGTCAGCCATCTGCTGACATCATCAGAGTATTTTTTAACACACACACACACACACACAAAACCTGAAGTGAATCCAATCAATGAATTTCATAATGAATAATTTATCTGGATCTATCAATCATAAAGATGTACAATCTGCCTCTTGTGAATAGAGAAAGAGGGGAAGAGCTGAAGTCAGTACGGTATTTGTTTAAATGTGTTCTCCGCAGCAGAAACGATGCGTTGCCTCAGCATTGTACATCTTCTCATTACAGGCTCAGCTTTATTAGGGAAAGATGCATTGCTGTAAAATTTATTCTCTCTATCTGCCTTTCCCCTCTGTGTGCTTAGCTGCAAGTCAGATGGGGGAAAGCTCTTCTAAATTCTGATTGATAATATAGAAAAGAATTATTACTATCCCTTGAAGCTTTTAAGATTCCGTTAGCAGAGATTGGCAAAGGCTGAAACTACGCATGACTAAGGTAGCTTCTTTTTTGCTTCTTATTCCGAAATGTCAAGCCTTTTCAATTCCTTTCATTCTGACTCTCCACCAAAAAAAAAAAAAAATAATTAAAAAAAGAAAAACATTTGCAATTGATTTTTTTAAAATACTGTACTCAGTATTTTTCTTCTTCTTGTGCCATATCCGTCATCGGACATTGGCGATCCTATTGTGTCAACAGCCGTATTAAAAAGTGATGTTGAGTTTTGTCCAAACCAGTCCCTTAGGTTTTGAAGCCATGATGTTCTTCTTTTGCCTGGACCTCATTTGCCTTCAATCTTTCCCTGGAGGATTAAGTGAAGGATGCCATATTTTTCTGGGTGTCGCATCACATGTCCAAAATGCTCTAACTTTCTCTTTTTAATGGCTTTGATGACTTCCCTTGGCTTTCCCAGGTGGCTTATCACCTCCTCATTTGTGATTTTGTCAACCCAGCTTATACGTAACAGCCGTCTGTAAATCCACATTTCAAATGCTTCTAGTCTCTTCAAGTGGCTTTCTGTCAGAGACCAACTCTCCACTCCATAGAGCAGGATAGGAAAGAGGTAACATCTGACAAGCCTGATTTTCAGTCTTAGGCTTATGTCGTGACTGCAGAAGACGTTTTTCATTTTGAAGAATGCTGTTTGAGCTAGATTGCTAGATTGGGACCAGATGATTACACAATATGAAGAGCCTTGATAGTATAGTGGTTTAATGCACCCTGTTATTAACACAGCTGCCTGAAATTTCTGCTGGTTCGAATCTCTCCAAGGCTCAAGGTTGACTCAGCCTTCCATCCTTTCTAAGGTAGGTGAAATGAGGACCCAGTTTGTGGGGGCAATAAGCTGACTTTGTATAAAATATACAAAAGTATGAAAGCTATTGCTTAACGCATTGCAAGCCACCCTGAGTCTCCGGAGAAGGGCAGCATATAAATCAAATTTAAAAAAAAAATGATTATCCATCTTCAGAAGTTCCCATAAGAACCAGCTCCTCCCCAGGGATTGGGCTTCAAAAATTTTAGCAAGGGGTTCTCTGCTTGGTTGCCGGGTGGGCGTGGCCATGATGGGCGTGGCCTAGTGGGCCTCCTAAACCATGGCAGGGTGTGTGTTTTTGCTCTCCCCGGTTTCCGGAGGCTTTCATTGAATCTCCAGGAGGGTGAAAACAACCTCCCCAGGCTCCGGAGGCCCTCTGGAGGCTAGAAACAGGCCCATTTCTGGCCTCCCCAAACTTCCAGTAGGCCCATTTTTCACCCTCCCCAAGCCTCCACATGCGCCCTGAACTTACCTGCATCCGAAACAGGCCGTGTGGGGACTCCTAGGAGGGGCGGGGTGGGGTGGGCGGGGCTAGCCAGGAGTGGGATTTGGGGGTTCTCTGAACTGCACAGAATTTTAGCTAGAGGTTCTCCCGAACCCCTGTGAATCCCCAGCAGCCCAGCCCTGGATATGAGTTGCTGAATTTAACAGGCCATCAGAACAACAAGATTTGTTAACATTAGGATTATGATGTATGGAGTTATCCTTTTCCAGGGAGCCAATATTTTCCTGGCAATTTGTCTCTCGGATCTGCAATTCTAGTTCCTATCCAAGAGATGCTGATGGAGAGTTAAATAATCTCATCATACAATTGTGATTAATCACTCTGCAATAAACACAGTACAGGTATCGTAATTATCTGCATGATCACAAGTAGAAAACAGTTCTTGCTTGAGTGGGCTCAAAAACACACCAATGCATAACGTGTTGATGGTTATGTTTTTGTAAAACTTTTGTGACTTCAACATTGTCTGCAAGCCTTTATGTCTGGAGCTTTAGCTTTTATTTGTCAGTTGCTTTTCATTCTAACCACAATTTCAGATCGACCAGGGGCACGTGCGGCTAAATAAAATTAAAAGCCACAAAAATTGTAAGAGACAAAAGCTGTGTTATTGGGATAACAAATTGAAGGTGGAAAATTGCAAGCCTTTATGAACATATTTTTACCAGGACACACACACACACACACACACACACACACACACACACACACACACACAATGGCACAATGAGGTATCTCAGCAGGAATTCATTTGAATCCCTAGAAGACTTGGAGTGGTTTCCCAGTTGGGCCCCAAAGTTCACTAGGCTGGATGCCATCTGCAATGCATATGGACATGAATTGTGGAATGTGAAAAAAACTCAGGGGTTATCTATAAAATTTCAAACGTTTCAGGCCACGTTTTGTATTCAAAGATAGATATGGCTGGAAGATGATATGAAAGCTTCTTCTTCTTCTTCTTCCTCCTCCTCCTCCTCCTCCTCCTCCTCCTCCTCCTCCTCCTCCTCCTCCTCCTCCTCCTCCTCCTCCTCCTCTCTCTCCCTCCTC